>JAUBOD010000038.1:7393197-7426579 GCA_032353885.1 Nothura maculosa | reverse complement strand
AAGAATGCTTCTTGGTTATAACACTGATGAAGAAAGTGTTTTCTACTGTGTAAAATGGAGGAGATGAGGAGGACATTTTTCCTGCACTAACAAATCTATATTCTGAGAGGCCAAATGCATAAAAGTGTTCCAGCCCAGTGCACTTACAGAAGCCTGTTGCAGATTCAATATATGGAAGAACAGCATAATTGACTAATATTCTAAGGTCAATATCGCCCCTGTGTTGTGCTATAGATCTCTGAATGTAAAAGTGGCTGTCAGTCAGGAAATGTCTTGTACCAGAGAGCACTGCAGAAAGTGCTTACAGGAAACTATATCAACAGCCAAAAAACTTTAAATAGTTTTTTAGCAATATAAATATGTTTGAAACTTCTTATGTCGGGTGATGAACCTATCCATCACTGTTGGCTACCAGAAATATGCAAAGGGACTCTGTTTTGGAATAACAATATTCCATCTACTTGAGTTAAATCTGTTTGAACAGTTATGTGAAGCAATATTTTTTGTGATCACAGGCATCACTGACTTTTTAAAAAACCATCAGTCCTGACCTCCCTTTTCCTGCCTTTCCCCATGGCAGTTTTAAGTTAATAGGAGACATGAGTGCCGTGAATCTGGTAATTGATCTGCTTGTGGCTCAGTGGCTTAGTTGTACAATAGGGTCTGAAGTCCACAGAGTCACCATTTTTTTGAATGTTTCGGCCCATAATTTTTGCTACTCAGAAGCCTGAGCTTGATAAAAAAAAGAGAATATTGGCATGAGAATGCCACAATTCTGACTTGATGAAACAACTTGGATTTTTACTAAATTCCTAAAAGCTATCCTTTGTTTTTACTACAACAATAAAGATGTATAGTGTGTTTTATACTCAAACTCAAAAATAAATGTAATGCATTCCTTGTGAACTTGTAGTTCACGTTACCAACACCTCACTGTAGGCCAGGGAGCCTTGAGTATTACAGCTCAGCTCAGCTCTGCTTAATGTGTCATCCGTGATACTAGTGACACATATGCAATGTGAAGTCTGAGCCAATACAGCTGAAACAGAGATCTGATCTGTTCTTCACAAGTGTGTTGAGGTCCTTTACCTGTTAAGGTGCTCCAGTACCTCACCTTATGGATTAATTATGCCCCTGAATAGTTCTTTCAGTCACAGTAAATTCAAGTGAGGTAAACAAAGGTAAATCTGTCATCTTTAGAAACTCTCTGCCCATCCATACCTTGTGTCAGAGGCTGCATCCGTTCCCATGGAGACCTTGCAACAAAGCAGCGGCTCTCTTAAATAATGTAAATTCTTAGAGACAAAATGACCTTTGCAGAGCTCAAAATAAATTACCTGGCTCCCCAAGGACATTTCTTACCAAATGTCCTGTTTGCAAGAATTAGGCTGACCAGCCCTCTTATTTATTTCTTTTCTTTCTACCTTGAAAAAATAATATATAGTCCTTATATATATAGTCCTTATATATATATATATATGAGAATATTGTAAGAAAGATTCTTATAATAAGATCTATTCTGTAGGTATTTGGTATAGTATATTTGCACTCAGGTTCTACCAGTCTCTCTCTGACATAGCAGAATAAATATCTCTCTGGTCAAAAAAAACCAAAGACGAAATAATAATTCTGAATTATTCTTCTGAATTTAAAAATGTTAATTGCAAAATCATTATTGCATAAAAATAAGCAAAAGCCACAGAATTAATCAAAATGCCAACTATACTTTAATAGCTATGTATCTTCTACCTGGGTGATTTAATAAAGTTTATTAGGCAGAAAGTTAAAAGTTTCTTCTATGAAAACTTGATGTAAAGTTCAAATAGCTTCACATATCCATGAGAACTCCTAGACATCCAGATAAGGGTACTCTGTTGGCTAATTAACCAAAAGTGCATGCCAGAAGTCTTTTACTTTGCATCAAGAAAAGCTCTGAACAACACTTCTGTAAAGTTAAGTTATTGTGTTATTGTTTCTTATTTTCTGATTTCTTTGTAAAGGAATTTCTGATCTCCTCAACAAAATCTCAAAGAAGATTTTCTGATCTCCATTGTAAAAAATAATGCTTAATCTTGTTCAAAATTCTTTGCAAAACACTATATAAATGCTAACTAATTAACATTCAAAAATATTAGCCAATTCACTTGTGTATAGAACACATGCTAGTAGGATTAGGTTTTCTAAACCTTGTGCTTTTGGTATAATTTTTAAAGCAACAGCATTATAAGCTGCTAGCTGCAAACAGTTATTGCTTGCATGCTTTTATATAAAACTCTCCTGCTTTGCAGACTTCTATTTGAAGCCAAGTGAAATGAAAATGACTCACATACCTTCCTAGAATTTCATAGTGAATTTAGAATAAGGCCTCTCTCACTATTACACCGAGTAAATAAATAATTGGTCAGAAATACTTGTAGTAACAGTTCCTATATATATATGCATATATATATATACACATATATGTATATATATATATATACATATATATACTATGCTTCTTTGCATTAGGCATGTTCTTTTGTATATACTGGGTACATATATGTGAAAACTTCAATGAATAACCAGTCACTAGTGCAAAAGATATATTTCATGCAGTGCAGCTGGCATGACATTCTTTCTTAAATAGAAAGTTATATCTCCTATGTTTTTTGGAGAAATTCCAGAAGACAGCTGCCAAACTGCATCAATTTTCTGCTTAGACTTGAAACTTCAGCCTTATGAGAACTAGGGTTTAGAGATGGAAATACTAAAAGTAGGCTGTTTGGAAAGCTTATTAATTAATACTTGTTTACCATAGTGGGGTAGAAGATTAAATTTCCGTGAGAGATCTAAATTTTCAGACTACTTTAGTGGATCAGCTATACAAAAGTTCAGATAAGATTAGATCCAACATGTCTGAGATAAAACTGTCTTGCTGTGGTTATCCCATTCATTTCTTCCTGTCTAGGCATCTAAAAAAGTTTTCTAAAAATACTATGAGTTTTTTATAAACCATGGCAAGCAGACTCAAGAGGAGAAAGTGGATTCTTATTGAGGAATGACTGATATGATGGAATAAGTCAAATCATAGAATAAGGAAGTAGCAAATCATACAGTATGAAGTGTACCCCATGTCAGACACATTCCTAAATGCCTGGAGCTAACCATCTCTAAGAAAAACAGCATAAAATAGTGTAATTTATTTGAAGAGAACTTGGCAGTGTGAAGTTGTGGATGGGAGAAAAGTGCTAAGAGAAAAAAAGAGTAAATAGATACAAGAAAAGCAGCACAAAAGGAACATTTATTTTGGTGGGTGAGTACAGTAAATAAGCCCTCTTCATTTCAAAATCAAGTCTTGTTCCTTATTCCTGCTTCTGTTAGTGCCCATGGAGCATTGTTTTAGCTTGAAAAAAACACTGGATTGCACTTTAGTTCCTTTTACTGACATGTTCATGTAATTATGCAGTGTGTAAAATACAGGGGCTATTTTTTGAAATGATATGTCTCTAAAGATGGCCATAAATAATAATAAAACTTGGCATAATCCAAGAAAAAATTGATTTTACCTTTCCATAAGCCTTATTCATCCTCTGTTGCTACAATAGCTGAATATCCTGCCTTTAATATATGGGAAAGCACAGTATCCATGAGGGATAATAAAACTCTGATGACAGTTTCATGGACAGGGAAGTAAGTCACAGACGGTCTAAGAGCCTTTCCATGGAGAAAGGGATGAGAGAGTTGATCTTTAAAGTTATTAGATTATATCTCTGTCACTACACCATTGTTTATTTAAAATTTACAAAAGGAATTGCAGGTAGATTTAGAACAAAATAAAATGAAAAGTAGATTTTCTTACTCTCGTGGATATCTTGACAAAAGAAAGCATCTGTCTCAAAGCAGCAACAGCCAAAATTTGTATAGAAAACTTATTTCTGATTCCTGAGATGCATGGAAATCTCTGTTCAACACAAGGCCTTTACCACTGTGACTGAAGTTGCTGTAATGAGCCATCATAGGCTCCATTTCTGAGATCACAAACTGATATTCCAGTCCCTAGTGTTGTAGCCTCACAGTATTGGTTTCATACCAGACAAGTTACAACAACTACCTAAAAGATTCTAGTGTAAAAAAATGAATCATCCTGTTGGCTCATAAAGACACAAGTCTACCCAAATTCAAGAAAATGAACCTTGATAACATGTAAATGAGAAATACATACAAGAAAAAGACAGAATGAAGGTCAGGAGCATACAACTGAAATAAGAAAAAAAGGAAAAATAAAACACATTATATTGATATTGCCAGGTTGGATCAATGATTCTTATAATTTCTGAGTAACTCCACCATTGCTTGTTCAGAAGTATGGAAAATATAATGGTTAATAGCTTCCAGCTCAAACTGAAACAAAATCAAACCCCAAACCAAAGCTACATGCCAATTCTAATATTGTGTACACTTCAGAGATATGAAAAAATCATATGGTCATCAGGTAGAAGATTCGCTACAAATATACTGTCACCTCATCTTACAATGTGGGTGTTATTTTCAGTAAACAGCTAGAGTGATGACCAAATGGAACATTTTCAGCTCAGGGTAGAACAATCAAAACTGCATCAGTGGGAAAGTTTCTTTCTTCATCTCACTGATAATAGAAAGCAGAAGTCAAGAGTTACCAAGTCTTGTTTTATATGTGAACTTGCAACAGACTGCTTTTTAAAAAGAATCCCTGAAACCTTCGGAGGAATAGCTTTCAACAGCTAAAGGAACGCAAGTTGTTGGCAAGGACAACATGAGACTATTATGTCATCAGTTTTGGCTCTCATTATTATAACTCAAACAGATGCATGGCCAGTAATCATTTTAAAGAAGCTGCTGTTTTTAAAAATAAGTCCAGCTGTGCTACTATTTGCAATTCCTCTGTGCTCACTGCATCAAATTAACAAAAGATTTTCATGAAAGATAAAACAAACTCCATGCACATCATTACAGCTAACAAGCATATTGCTACAGAAAAAATCTTGTGGGCATAGAGAAAAGTTAACACAGGACATCTGGTTGCTATATAGTCAATGGACAGATAGATACATGAATATCTTTTGTACTTTCCATTAGTCTCCTGACTTCATCCTTATATACCAAAATTGTCATCATTTTACATCTTCAGGTAACTTAAGAAAGCTCCAGACAAAGGCTATTTTTTTGTGGTGAGTATCTATAAGTATAGTGCAGAGACACTCAAAACCTTCTGGTCCTGTGAGAAGTTAACCAAGCCTCATCCAAATCTGGTCAAGAAGCCATGCAGGCTGTTCATATGGGTCAGTCAATGAGCTGACAAAACTGTTCAACACAAGTGTTTGGAAAGGAATACAAAAACAGAGGGCCAAACTCCTTCCTCACAAGGAATGTTTCCAGTAGTTTATATGTTTATAATGCTTATAAATTAAGTATTCAATTGGTTTGAAAATCTCCTAATTTTTGTTTATGAGGTTTTACTTCTCTTTTAAATCATTAGCAGTGTCTTTAGCTACCGTTCTTACAGTATGGTCCTTTATTTCATCATCAAATGAGATGCGTGATGAAATGTGAAATTTAATTAAATGAGATTTACTTTATTTGTCTCCTTTAAAATCAGTAGAATCAATTATATTAGCTATATTTTCAAAGAAACTTCTTTTCTGAAGTAATTTGCTTTTGTAAATAGAAATTGTCTTCTTAGACAAATCTAATAGGTTGCTTTGTACTTTTTCCTCATTCAGTTTTTTGACTGATTTACAAATTTATGAGTGTCTAATCCTACAAGACTGAAGCTTGATTTATACAGAAGGACTGAAGCTTGATTTATGTAAAAACCTTGAAAAGATGGGTCAGTCTGTGATTAATTTCCTGCTACACACATTTAAGATGAGTTCTTTAACTGTTAGAAAAAGCTAAAGACATACCTGAGTGGGAAATAGCAAAGAATGTAAAGAAATATAAAATGAAACAGGAAGTCAGGAAGTAAAAAGAAGTGTAATCTACTAAAATCTGACTGGGATAAATACTGCTATCTTATTTATTCCCAAATAAGTTCATAAATAACAGCACAAAGAAGTTTTGACTTCTAAGAAAATATTTAACACTTTATTCTCTGAACTCTATAATTGTGCATCTGTGTGGAAAATGACATTGCTCTCAGGCAAAATATTCCTAAGTCTTACAAAAAAAGTCTTTTATATTCTATGTAGAAACAAGATACAAAAAAAAAAAAAAAAAGTATCAACAAAATTGCTTTAACTGGAGAGATTCATAAGATTCAAGGTTTTTCTCAGTATATCTCCAGGCAGCATCCTGACCAGTAGGTTGTTGGTTATTTTGCAGTCTGTCTCTTACAACAGAAACAAAAACATAACTCCTACATTTCCATGTGATGATTGAATGTTAATACACTGGAATTTTTTTAGTTCCAACTAGCAAAATTTATTTCCCTTAGGAAGTTGCTTGTAAGCTACTTGCAACTTCCACTGCCATTTACATGGTTTTATATTTGCAATTTTTTCTTCAAAAATGTATGAATTGTAACTTTTCTGTTCCTCAATGACTTCATTTGCAAATCCATAAGGGGTATGCTGAAGAATTGTTCAAAATTTTCTATATCGTACTTCAATAGAGAAGTATTTTATGTTATTTTGATTTTGGCTGAAGAGAGATTGAGTTGTCGAGACATGAGTTTACCACACAAGTACAAGACCTATTCTACCATCAGACGAATTCTTATAATTTTGTGCCAGATTATAATTTATGTACTTCGTAAAATGCAGTCTTAGTCACTAAAGCAGATGCAAAACCTTGAAAAACTGATTACTTTTCTTAAAAAATATATATTCTCAATTTTTTTTTAGATTATTTTCTTAACTTCTGCAGTGACCACAAGTCTGTGCAACATAAGTTTCCAGCTAAATATGTTTGTATCTAAAAAGTTAAATTCAGACCTTACAAATATATTTAAATAGCATAAGAGGATTGCAAGATTTCTTTTTGGTTTCTAAGCCTCTTTCAAGACTTATTGCAAATAAGTTCTCACCTTACTTATTTTGCAAAGATAGATAAATTATAAATTCAAAATAAATTATGAAGTGATACATAAAATGAAAAAAAAGGAAAATAATAAACAAACGATACACAGTTCTTTTGCAGTTTGGTAATAGAGGCTAGCCTCTCCATTAACCCTGACAAATCACTGTAGTATGTCTGAGCATTATTTATCCATGGCTTAAGTTGAGTTAACGTTTCTGTTGTTGTATGTCCAAGACCATATATTTAGTTATTTTCAGATGTTTTTCCTTCAATGAACCAATAGTAATTACATCTACGAAAGTGCACATAGGGTATAGAGCAGAAAAACAGCATTTACAATTTTGTCTTCCTGATAACACAGCAAAGGGATGCAACATGTAAAATGGAACGTGAAAACCTACTATGCTTTCTGATTCAAACATGCTTTGTGTTATGAAAGGCAGAAATGTTGGGATGATTTAGATGAAATATAAAACAATGATAACAAAATTTGTAACAGCCAGAAAAAAGGATCACCACAATTGTTACCACTGAGCAACATTGTAATTTGCTCTTTAAAAAATTGTAGCCACAGACCAGTCTTGCTGTCACTACGTTTTAATTTTCTATGAACCTTTTAGCAATGTAAATAAGGTGGGTCACTTTGAAGTGTCTCATTCCTTTCAATAATGCTCCAAATTAACAGATAATGAAGAAATTCTCTATATTCCATATATATGTGAAAGATAGATAATCAATACATTAAAAAGAAAACCTTAAATTAGTATTTTTTTTCAGTTTGTAAATGTAGTTTATGTATCCTATACGGTTCTTTTTCAGAATAAAGTTCTCTGCTAACTAACTCTTCCTCTCTCAATATCCCTAATTCATTTACTAATTTGTTTTAATTCAATAGTAATATACTATGGGAGTTTGTCAATCCAAGTTTCTTTGTATAAGATTAGCATATTTTTGACCTACTGATATATCTAGAACAGTAAACTGCAATTTAAAATTTTGATGATAGAGAAAAAAAATGAAATAGTAGATAACTTTGGATTTATAAAAAAACTTCTTTAACAGTATTAAATATTTTTCTATTCTTCAATTCAAGTATCACTGAACTCGTGTATGTATGATTTAATTCTTAAGTGGAAGTAAGTGTTCTTTGTTACTGTACTGGAGTTTGGTTTCAATATAAACTATTGCAAAGAATTATATTATCTGAATTTAAATTCTGACCTCAATCACATTTTAGTTATGCTAAAGGAGAGATTATTTCAATCTCCTCATGGATGAGAGATCTATTAATTAGGAAAATTTCTTGAACAGAAAAAAAAATAAATGTAAAGGGAAAGAAAAAAATGAACTTCTCTAGATTTTTTTTCTTCCACCACATAGTTAGTGGTTCTTCTAAGAAAAATTATTTCCAGTTGTGAATTGGGTTGTGTCTTATTGAACAGATTAACTTATTTTTAAACTGGTATATTTTAATTACTTTTGATACTAAAACCTATTAAGCTGTTTAAAATTTCATTGCTATAACTTGCCAAACTTTTGTATGCAGTAAGATATGAGTGATTAATTCTTGCATTAGCTCTGCAGAGGAGCAGTAAAGAACTGAACTTCTGAGTCATTACAATTGTCTCATAATTCTCTCTTCAATTTCCATGTGCAGATAAGTCATGGTGCACAGTAATGATCCAGTCTGTATCCCCCATGCTCTTCTTCTTTTGCAACATTAGCCCAGAGCAAGCTGACATGATTAACAGGAAAAAGTCTGCATCAAGTCCACATAGGAACAGTATTTACAGTGTATAAAAAATGATTCATTCTAAATAGGTATCTTACAGGTATCTTCCAGCTCCTATGTATAAATGTTTATCTTAGCCTAGGCTGTCTTCTCATTGACTACTCTTCAACTCAGCTTTTTGTCTAATTTCCAAAACTGTATCTGCACCTTTTTTTTTTTTTTTTTCCCCTTGGCTGAGTTTTTAGAAACCACTGATGTTTAGATGTTTAAAAATTTCAGAAATAAAAATTTAGCTATATTTATGTAAAATGATATTTTACTTGAATTAGTTAAAATGGTTGTATCTCTTGTAAGTAAGTACCTCAGTGCTACAATTCACAGTTGTCTCCTGAGATGAGCAATTCACTGAAGATAAAAATTCAGCAGTTTTTACATCCCACTTGATGAAGCTTGTTGGCCCTGAGCAACCTGAAGCATCATGAGCAACATGCTTCACATCTCTTCACCTCCCCAATTAGCCATTTTGACTATCTCCCACTCTTCAACCCAGCATGATAATGGTAGAGGTAAGACAAGGTAGAATCTCTGTCATCCTCAACAGAGTTCTCCCTGGTGCACTGTAGCCAGTAGAATTGCTTGAGTTTTAAGAGGAAGACAGCTAGTCAGAGTCCTGATTTTCAGCCCTCTCCAGCCCACATCCTCAGGTTGCCTTGTCAGACATCTCCAGTACACTGGGAACCACTGAGGCACAGAGTTTGCATAGGGTGAAGCCACCACAGGGACCTGAGGCAAGAAGTGACTTGAAAACCCTGCAAAAAAAATCAAGCTTTTCCTCCAGGGAAAGCTATTTGGTCACACCAGATAGATACTTCCTGTGAGACAAGTTAAGATAATCCTGGGGCCACTTCTATACAGTTTTATAGACAGAGCCATAACACACACACCAAATGACCTTTCCTGGTGACAAGTTTTCATTCTATGCAAGGGGTAAGGATGAAAGAAGCAATTTGTGTTTCATTCTGCCAGTCAAAAAAGGTCTATCTCACTGCTTTTGAAAAGCTGGATAGATTTTCTATAGTTTGTTTCTAAGGCAATTGTATGGTATTGTTTTCAGACCCTTTACCAGGTTCTCTGACTCAAAGAAAAAAAGCTTTTTCTACTGCTTGCTCCTTCCTCTAGTTTCTAATGTCATACAAAAATGAACTTTCTCCTTTTGTCCATACCTTTTAATCTTTTTTCCTTTTTATCTCTGAAATTCTACAACCATATTGCGTAGTTAAACAGTAGTAGTCGTACAATCCATGGGAAAGTTATTATTCTCACATTTTTTTTCCCATTTGAAATCTTTTTCAGAGAGAAAACTTACATATAATAATATATATTATCTTGTTTGCAATACAGATGCCTAATCATGAAGCCATTCCCTGACCCTTTCCTCCCATTGAATTTAGTCAAAGTCATGCCTGCAAGTAGAGAGCAGAGTCAGGAACAGATTTACTTTCATATTATTTTTAGTCATTAACAGAGTGTGTTTACTAATAGATTACAAAGAGTGATGTGTGAACCATAAAGAGACTGAATGCTTGGACAAATTCTAAAAATTGTGGGGTTTTATGAACTGTATTGCAAATGTCTAAAATCAATTGATTCTCCACAGCTGGGCGGGAAGTCCAACAAGATTAGATATGTCAGTACTTCTGCTTCCTCTCCAAGCCAAGAGGAGTGGTTAAATTGAGAAGGGGGGAGGAGCGGAAGATGAAAACAAGACCATAGCAAACATTAACCATAAATTAGTTTTTCAAATATTAAAAACATTCAAATTTTCAAACTGTTAACTCAGAATTCTGGTAACATCTATTTCAAATGTGGGTATCTGTTTTAATGATTCTGCACGCAATGGAGAGACTCCTAGGGACGCCATATCCATGGTGGAAACATGACCCTTACTCAGCTTTACCTCAGTGTTAGAAGATAGGTACCAGAGGAGAAGAATGATGAAACATTTATGACTTTACTTATGAAGGATAACATTATTCTAGTTGTAGGAAAATACTGTGGCTGCTGAGTGAATGGCTGGTGAGTTTTTGAGGGAACCAGCTTTATCAGTCACTTTGTGTATCTCATTTCTGCATTCCCATATTAATCAACTGGAAATTTATATAAACTAAACTTAGACATAACTAAATTCTAGTATTTTAATATTCATTTGTCTTGATGACAGACCTATGCATCAGATGCTCTAAAAAAGTAAACATTACACTAGATTACTGCTTTCTTTGTAGATGATTTTATACTGTGTTTCTTGGCCAGATGTTATGGGAAATATAGCCTAAGCAGGTACTGATGATTTTGCTCAAAATGCTTACACAAGCAATTTACCTAGAGAGCTTCGTTAGAAATACAGAGAAAATTTATAGATATAACAGATGGTTTGTTTTCTCCATTGCCATCTATTAGCATAAGAAACTGAAATCTCACAATACAAACTCACTAATACAACTCACAATACAAACTCACTCCTCTTGCTGTTAACAGACTTATAGAAACCCTTCCTGTTGTCCCTGACATTCCTCGCCAATTCTAATTCCACCTGGGCTTTGGCCTTCCTCATTTCTCATCTGCATTCTCTGGTAATGTGCCTATATTTTGTATATTTTGTCTGAGCTGCCCAGCATCAGCTCATGCTACAGTTTTTGTCACTTCTAGGGTCTTTATAATGTATTCTTTATATATATATATATATACACACAAACACACACACATTATAAATGCTTATCCAGTTTCCCTAAACTTGATAAGTTTCAAAAAAATTGAAAGGTTTTTTTTTTTATATTTGAGGTTTAAAACTCTGTTGCATGTGAACTGAAAATTGCAAATGGTTTCACAAGTTATTGTATGAACATGCAAAGCTATAATATGACTGCATAAGAAGAGTTTAAAAAATAATTATAATAAAAAGTCTGGTAAAATTACCTGGCAATTTTCTTTAAAATATGAGCTTTTTGGTTCTTTTTAGAGCCAAAGTGCTCTTCTTCAAAGTGCTGTATTTAAAGTAGGTAGGAATATGTAGAAAGTTTGTATACGTAAAATATCTTATGTAGTATATGTCTTATATAAGATATAATAAGAATTGTAGGTAAATATGTATTGTGCCTATCAAGTTTAGAAAAAGAGTGTTGCAAGCTGTGATAATGTGCGCGCTATATATTATATACACTCTTTTTCTTCTTAAGTGTCTACAGAAGTAGATTCATTTAGCTGGAAAAAAGGGAGAGAGAAGAGTGAACATGTGAATAAACTAGCTTTTCTCTGAGTTTAAGAGGAACCTAGTGCTTTCATTATAAATACTATTTTATGCTTATCTTATATATATCTAACTTTTAAAAATGTCTAAACATCATCCATGTCATCCTTATTTTATTGTGCCTACTATTTTTTTCTGTGTGTCACTGTTTTTCCCTTCTATTTGACTGACATTCCTCCTTTCATCAATCTTCTCTTAGAGAAGCACAATCCTGATTATTCAAGCCTTAGGTTACATTTCAAATTCAGGATTTTCAAATGGATTAGAAATCAAACAAAATGAGTTTGCCTAACCTTACCTAGTAGAAGCCTTTTTATTTTCTTTCTTTCCAATATTCCATTAGTTACTTCCCTTGATCCCAAATTGATTCCATTCTCAAGTACTCAAGTACTCAACTTCCTAACGCCAGTATAATGCACCAGACAGCTATTAATCCTCTGAAGTAGTTCATCCCTGATATTTGTAGTTCAAAATTAGTCTTTTGTGCATCATGATGGTAAAAGCTCTGTTGTATATGTTCAAGTAAACTCTGTTTTGCCCCCATAGTCTAATCACTTTGTAGTCTGCCTTTCTCTGGCCTTATTGAATATAATTTACTAGATGTAAATGACAAGAAGAATGTAAGAAAAATAAAGCTATTTATTATAATAAAGATATACTATTATAAAAGCTTTTAGATATTTTGGAAATACTCGAAGTTTTCTTGTGAGAAAAAAAAGAGGAAAATTTTAACTAAAAATAAATCTATATCTTAGTCTTCCTGAAGACTATTTAGATGCTAACAGAATATCTGTTATGAGTTCATATACACCTGTTACTTATTCTGTATCTGAGATGATCCCCAATCTTCATCTTCCTGTCCCCTTTTTTGTCATAAATACAAGACTAGGACTTCCAGAATAAGAAGCAGAACAGAAGGGGATAATTTAAACATCTTTTAAAAAAATCATTTGAAAAAAAATGCTTTTGCAAATTATTGCCAAAAGATCTACTGCAAGTTTTCCTATCATATATTAATGAATCTTAAATTCTGATTCTCTGATCCTTTACTGATTATAGCAATCTTACCCTGTCACGCAGTTAAAGGGGAAGATGTATTCCAGTGGTTAACGGGCACTCAGCCCACAGGATCTACTGAAAAGTTCAACCTCCCCCACCAAAAAAAAACATATTGTATGAAGGTCAGGGCATCAGCACCAACCATTTACTTCTAAACATCTATTCTTTTTGGTCTGTGCTGTTTGCATAGGCTCATCCTTAATTTCCTCACCTATTAAAGTCCAGGGAAGCTGTGCTGTTAGACCTTTTAATGCATTGATTTTGACGCTGCTATGTTTCTATTTGCTGGTTTCTGTTATTTGGAGTTTTTGCTTGTTTCTTTACTTTTTTTTAATATAATGGGCTGGCTTCTCCTCTGCTGTCCTCTCAGCCTAATGTTAGTAGATTTGAAGGAAACTGACACTATAAAACCTAAGGTATGGACAAAAATAGGACTAATATATTAGTCAGTGAAATCAAGCTAATTTTCAAGAACAAGTAGTGCAAGCAGTTTTGACCAGGCTCTTCTAACTTTCATGTTAACCCCAAATTACCCAATAGTTTGTAAACTGTTAGATTATCATGGCCTCATGCATTAATTAATCAAGATAACTAGTTAATACTTATTGATTGCTGATTACATTATTCTTACACATCTTTCACATTAGCAATCAAACCACTGTGTGAACTTACAATACATATGGAGGTTCTGTGTATCTCTGTTATAATGAGGTGATCGTTCTTATTGATTTTAAGGGTAGTTTTAAATTAGAGTCAGATTGAAGAACACTGTAGTGAAAGTTAAAGGCAAATTTTTGCATGCATGTAATAATATAAACATTATGTGGGTTTTAAGCATGAGGCCCACACCTCTTGTACCTAATTAATGGGAAGGAAAGAAATCTTGAATTCTATGCTCACCAATGATCAGTTTCTAGATTAATGATTTTTTCTGCATAAATATAAGAAGAGCTCTGAGTTTAGACTGAAATAAACAAACCTAAAATACCTGATCCTGAGTAATTTTCAAGTCAGTCTTGTGATATTACTTTTGTAATATCCAAAATTTTGTAATATCCAAAAATTTCTCCTTACACTTCTAACTTTGATTAGTGTAACAAAGTACTTTTTTTTTTTTTTCTTTTTTTCCTAATCTAGTGGATACAGGAAACAGAGATGTTCATGAACAGGAAAAAAAAAGGGAAAAATGGACATAAGTTTTCCTATCCCTAGGCTTTTTATATAAGATGGGCTTTGTATTTCAGGTTGAAATGTAGAGATATTTAAATTAGGCTCAAGCAAAACCTAACACTTATGATCAGTTTCATTAGAATACAAAGAATCCTAGTGTTTCACAGTAACACTACTAAGGATCACTAAGGAAGCAATTTAACATTCAAGACATTTAACATTTGAGTTAATACTACTATATTTTGCTCTTCCAACCACCATCTCAGATTCTGATCTAAATAAGTAAGTGCTAGTCTAAATTCTCTCAAATGCGCTTAGGAGCCTATTATAGATTTTATGCAGTGCTCTGTCTTAGTATTTACTTGATAGAGTGACTCAATTTTGCTTTTATATCTCTCTTGCTAGGTAAAGGGTATTTGACTGAATCAAAAAGTTATAATGATAACTTCTAAGCTCTTGCTAAAATACTGATATGAATCTCAAAAATTTTCTTATATTTCCTACATCCAAACCTCTAAAAACAATGCTGCCATTTTATGATTCATTTCATAGAGTATTGAATGCTAATAGAACAAGTTTTTGTGACAACTTGCTGACATTTCTCAAATTTTACTTCATTTGACTAAATTTAAAGTAAATTTCTGGATGAATAAACTTATATTTAGCCTTCATTTCCTTACTATGACAGGTATTAAATATAGATCTGTGTATATATACGTATATAGACAAATATATATATATACCTAGGTCTATAAGACTCTAAAATGAAGTCTAGTCTTTGACTCAATGTTTCAGTGTGTCCTTACTTCATTTTCTATTAATTCTTCTATCAATTAATTTACTATATTTCTCACATAACATAAGCATAAACTATTATGTACTAAAAGATAAAAAAATCAAATATCAAATTCCAGTCATGAATAGTAAATCATTTTCTTCTTTTTTATTCAGGATTACAGACATACAACAATTCCAGAATCAGAGTTATGTTTTCAGGTTCTGTAGAAGCATCATACGAAAAATCATAAGATGATCTACCACTAGATAACTCTGTTCCATGCAGATATGAACATATTTTCTGCCCTGTTTTTGTATCAACTTGAGAGCTAATAAATCACAAGTAGCAGAGACATTATCACTTCGAAATTGTGATTAAAAACATATGGTTAGATATTTGATGGCCACAGAACAGTATAAGCTTTTGCTCTAAGATAAGCATATTTGGAGTATTCTTGTGACAATTTAAAAGTAACAATTGTTCTGAAAGTCAGGAAATTATGTCACCTCCTAAGAGAGAAAACAGCAAGATTTCCTGAATCCTCTGGAAGAGGAAAATAGCTGAAATCTAACAGTTAAATACTTTCTGTTCAAGGAAAGTGATGGCAAGATGCTGTGTTTTCTTATATTGTTGTTATTATTATTATTATTTTCATTTCAGGATTTTAAAATTGAGGTTGAATAAACATCCCCAAAGTTGTCTTATCATCTGTATGATAACAGAATGTTTCCTCCTATATTTAGACTTTTATCTTTTAGTGGAGCAGCTTAAATAATTTGAATAATTTGTTGAATTCTGGATTTTAATAACTCTGTCATAAAGTTTTAGCTAACAAGAAGTATTTCCTGTAAGATTTCAGTGTGCTTTTCGTATTTTAGTATCTTGGTTTCCCACATTCTGCATGATTGTTTTAGTTAATTATTGTTCCAAAACTCACCTCAACTGACCACATGTCATAATTCAAAAAGTTTTAATCATGAATTATTGCTTCTTGTGATGAGCTATTGGTTTTGATAACAATAAATTCATTCAAATGATGGAAATAGGTTTTTGTTTTACCCTGTTGTCTGGTAGGAGAACTTATTTTGTTGAACTGACAAACATATTTAACTCCTCTGTGCGTACAGTCACATACTGCATAAATGAGAATAGTTTGTGATTAGTACTTGAGGGAGATTAAGCAAATGTGAACCACTTCATCTACTTTCATTTTTCTGTCATGTAGCTACCTGACCAAATTAGGCTAAGGTTCCTTTATATTCAGTGAATTGACATATGTACTAGAATGCAATCTAACTCCATACAGATACATATTTTCAGAATGAGCTGCATCATGTCTGGGTCTCTACTGACTATAGAGACTAGAACTCTGTAGGAGACTAACTCAGACTATAGACATATATATGCAGTTGAACAACTTACACTTGAAATGCTAAATTTGAAAATGATGTCACTATTTCCTTTCTCTCTCACTTCATGTACTTTTTTTCAGCTTCCTGGATGTAAAAAAGATGTATTAATTGAAATGATTTAGTGTAGCTACAACCAGAAGCATCTTCAAACTTGACTACTGCACTTAATATTCTCCTACGGCAGGAACAGAGATGTACACAGCAAGGTATTACAAGAATTGCCATAAATGTTTTAAAGAACACTACGAAAATTCCACAGTTTCCCATAGGAACTATCTCCTTGTTCCGCACATCACATTAATGTCACTAGTGTTAGTTATAATCAGAAAAGAAGCAATACTCAACAACTGTGATCAGCTGGAAAGCAGCTTGGCTGAGAAGGCCTTGGGAGTCCTGGCGAACAAGAGGTTGAACATGAGCCAGCCATGCACCCTTGCAGCAAAGGCAAACAATATCCTGGGCTTCATTAGGCAGAGTCTTGCCAATAGGTCAAGGTAAAAGATCCTTCCCCTCTACTTTGCACTGCTGAGGCCATATGTGGAATTCTAGGTCCAATACCTCACTCATCAGTACAAGAAAGACATGGATTTATTGCAGCAAGTCCAGTGAATGGTCACAAAGATGATGAAGGAACTGAAGCATCTGTCATAGATGGAGAAACTGAGAGTTGTGACTGTTTCAACAAGAATAATCTCAGGAGATCTTATAAATTTGTATAAATGATGAAGGGAAACGAAACATGGCAAATCTAGGCATATTTCAGTTGGGGCCAGTGGCAGAACAAGAAGCAATGAGCCCAAATCCAAGCACAGAAAGTGTACACACATATGCATATACATATAAATATAAATACATACATATAGTAGGAGTGCTCAAGCACTAGAGCAGTTTATTCAAAGAGATTGTGACTTCTCCATGTTTGTAGATATTCTAACTGTGACTGGATGTGAACTTGAGCAATCTGCCTTAATTGAGCCTGGTTTGAGAAGAGGATTAGACTAGGCAATCTTCAAACTCAGCTCCTCTGCAGTTTGAATTTGGTTAATTGGGATCCACTTCAGAAAGCTGACATTTAGTGGAGATCTGCCTCAATATTTGATCAGATAAGAAGAGGCTGTTTTCCTATTAGTTATTGCAAAGAGGAAGACATGGAACACTAGCAAGGTAGGCATGCTAATTATTTCACATTTACATACTCAAACTACTTGTCTCTCTACGATTGTATATTGAGGCTATATAGGTTTCTGGAAGATTTCTTGCAATGCATAATTTCTCCCATACATCCAAGACTTTTATCGGGGAGTTGAAAGAATGAGGTGAGCCAGGAGCCGAAGGTAAACACCAACACAGGCTGTGTAGTAACCTAGTAACAAGGTGCAGTCCCACAGCACCCGAGCAGTGTAAGCAGAGCAGAGCAGCGAGAGTAACAAGACCCATTGACAGACCAGTGACAATCAGTTATATTCAGACCATCAGTTATACATCATTTATCTATTAGTGAAATTGTTAGAAGAATTGTATTTGTACAGAACATAAGGATCCAATTCAGTACATTTAGAATAGGTGCAAAGATTCATATGTTGCAATGTGTTCTTTTATTGAACTTCTGTGTGAAAACATAGTTCTGAAAATAATATTTTTAAAAAGTTTGATGGTAAAAGAAAATGCAACCATACACTAATGAGTACAGGTTTTATATACCATCTGCTTAGTTCTTCTCAAGTAATGGAGTCTACCTTCTATTTCTCTATGACAAACCGTAAGAGAAAATGTGAAAATCTGGGAAGGCTTTTCATTTTTTTGATAATACTCTGCATATTTTTGTCTCAGCCAAAGACAAACGCAGTAAAAGCTACTTGCATTGTATTTTTAAAAGATACGGATATAAAATGTAGATAAAATAGAAGAAAATTATTTGCTATTTATGACTATCTCTATAAGATGCGTTAGATTGTCAGTTTATGAATGATACTGAAGACACAAAATATGCCCTTCTAAGACATCAACATTTTAACCCCAAAATAATAATATTCATTGGAATTAGATTTGGCATTATGTTGCTGACTTCATAGAATTAAGGATTAGTATAGAGGATTTAGAGATAATTTACTGATAACCACAGATTTCCAAAACCAAGATCCTATGACTTTGTAAAACTTCTCGACACTAAAAATTTTGTAGATATTGTTTTCAAGAATACAGATTAAAGATCATTCTTTGAAAGCAGCATCTCTAAGCATGAAGTTTCATATAGTGCAAACCACTTAACGTCACATACTGTTCAATTAAATTAAACAGAGACGTTCTTTTCAACTGATGCAATCTCTCGCTCCAGGAAGCAAAATGAGATTAAACAGCTTAGTGTTCCTGTTCACTTTCACCTTCCCACTCCCATTTTCTGTAAAAAACTAATTGTAGATATAACTGTGAAGAGTGCTCTGTTTAAATGTAAACTCTGCTTTCTAACTTTAATCTATCTGCTGGCACAAAGCATCTAATGACAATGATTAATTACAGGAAATGTATGAGAAGTGTGTTGATTAGCTGGATCATTTGTTATTTGCTCATGCATACATACTTTTTAGATTTTTTTAATTTTTAAAGCAATTTTCACTATTTTTGTTGAAAAACAGGATTTATGTTAGATTTTATGAAGCATTAAAAATCGTAAACAATGTTTTTCTCTCTGAGGAGACTTAAAATGCAGATATGTCAGATATGTCATACAGATATGTCTTCTTGTACATCTCCGAGTAAAAAAAGTTTACCTGCATTACGAAGTTTTCATGTTGGTTTAAAAGGAATAAGTTGATTCTAATTAACTGTGTAGATACCTCATAGGCATTGCTGTGCAGCTTAATGGCAGCTTGTTTGTTGTAGTTACAGAATGACAAATGATAAGCTAAAAGTAAAGCACAAAACAGGACTAAAACTCTGTGCTTGTCTATTAACTGTCTCAAGCTGACTTTAAGTATGATCTTTTGTATATGGCCACTAACAAGCTATGTCTATGCAACTAATTCCATGCATGTTCTGAATCTCCTGATATCTAGACTATCCCTGAAATTGTTTTAATTTTGTTGGTTTCATTTTGCTATAGTATTTCTACTTCCTTGAAGCACTTATCTGTGACAATCATCACTTCCAGCTGAATGCTGCTCCTCCTTTTATTTACATGTTGCATTCACCTTTGCCTAAACTCTTTTGATGTCTTGCAAAGAGCAGAGGTAAATGGAAAGAAATGTATCTCCTTGCTACCTTACATTTAGATGCAATAGATGTGAATGTGGCCTAACTTAATGCAACAGTTTTGGCTTAGCTATGACACAAAAAGAGGGAGAATCAAGGACAAAGCCAGGTGTATGAAATTAGGAGATATTGGATGGATAACTGACCAAAGAAAAATTTTTGAAAAGTTCCATCTGGTTTTAAATAACCAAAAGTGCAGTTTGTGCAGTTTTTAACTGCATTCATATAGAATGCAGAATATGGAGCAGAATTGCTAAATCTTTTGAAATGCTGCTATTCTCACATACTAGTAATGACAGTGCATTAAGAGCCACAGGTAGTATTTTACCTTACCAAAAGCCAGTAACCGGATCACACACAAAAAAAACAGGAATGAAAAAAACATATCTGGAATTTTTTTACTACTGTTGATTTACAGTGATATATGAACAAATCAGCTTTTTGAGTAAAGATCAAAACAGGTTGTTCGCAGAAAATACTGGAAACTAGGGCATTACTTTGAAATTGGAAATATTTCTACTGTGACTTCTCTGTCTATTTCAGTCATCCAAAATCATAAATCAATCTCCAGATAATCATGGGATTGGCTTAAAAATAGAGCTCTAAAAATGATGGTTTAGGCTTCTTTTTTACTAATCTTTTGTTTACTTCTAGATTACTTGTTTCATCTCATCAAGGTTTTTCAGATAAATATAATAACTTCAAACATATCTTCTAAAATAAAGATCTCCTGAAGTCTCTTAATTCCAGTTGCAGTGGCTTTATGAAATATCACGAGACTTGTGATATATTGATTAGGGCTGGAAATACAGTCAATTCACCACCAACCTTTAAGACATCACTAAACAAAAAAAAATCACATGAAAATTAATTCAAAAAAGATCCCAAATTTTCACATTTATTTTTAAAATTAATCTTATTGTTTCATGGTAGACTCAAGAGTGGTGCAAGGCCAGCACCTCTTTACTGAGCAACTATGAAAGCAGAAGTCAAAAAGTGATGGTAATTTCTTTCACTAAAATGTCAGAGGGTAATAGATGCCTTTGCAAGAAGTGAGACCTCTGCACTGAAACATAATCCTCATCTTGGAGTCTTGGGCTCCTTTGATGCTGTTGCAGCAGATGCTGAAGAGGTGCTGGGCCCAGCACTAGCAGCTGCATGACTGCCCAGTGATCTCTTAAAAATCAGGCAACATCTCCTACCTCACTCTGTTTCCCTGATCTCTCATTATTTAGGGTGGTTTTTTTCCCCCAGAGAATTTTGTAATGATACGACAGTGTAATTCTTAGGAACAAATTTTCAGGCATAAGCTAAACCACCATAACTCAGTTTTATAGTAGTATGACAGAGTCCAGATGCAAAATCTAAATCCATTTAAATTAAAACATTACAATAGAGAAAAGATAAGTCTTTATAAAATTAACTCCTGAGAGCAAAGGACAATTCCTCACCCTGAGATTATACAGATCCCCGAAAAACAGTGTCTTGAATATATCTGTACTTCTAGATGCACTGCAGTAGAAATATTAACAATAACAACAATCACCAAGAAACTCTGAAAATGAAGCCAGTCGTGTAAGAAAAAAATTGCTGGTTTTTCCTTATGTCAGTGAGGAAAATTTAAATTATTTTAGGACAATCAAAATTTCAAGGATTAGAAATCGTTTACATCTTAGTGCTATCAGTAGAAGTGTTAAAAATTCTTCAAACAGATTACAGGAAGGAGGACAATCGTCACAGTCCCTGTAAAATCATCTTGACCATATGTAGTAGTGACAGATCGTGATTATAGTCAGCTTGGTTAACTCTTGGACAGTTAATTGCACAAAATAGATCTGAAAACATACTTATTCCTGTTTTCCAAACTGCAAAAGCTATTACAGAAAGAGATTTCTCTTAATATCTGAACAAACATACATAAAGCTAATGAGAATGCTGATTCATGGACTAAAGATTCCTGCACTTCTTCATGGAAATATTGGAATAATGTATATTAAAATATCAATATAAAAATAAATGAGCAACAAACTTGACATTATGAACAGTATAATGGAAGAACAAAATATTTTGCTCCCTTATTTTCACCATCTTAATTAAGATAAAAGTACTAATTTAATCTGTATCTATTTCAGTTCACATAATCTTTCTCCTTCCTTCCTTCTGTCTTCTGGGCTATCACTGTCATTCTCCTTATCTGATATACTCACAGTTTTCTCCTTTCTCCTGAAGTCTAAGCATCTTGATTATGTTATTATTTAGTATGCCAGACCTGTCTTCAGTGTTTCAAAAGGATAGAGGAACAAAGTACGTTTGTAAATGTGATTATTAATATTATATCAAGTCTGGATAATGCAGAGCAAAAGAAAACGTGGAGAGATTCATTAAATTAGCTGTACAGCTAAAACCCTATGAAAAAGCTTTTGTCTGTGGTATGGGTGATGTGGCAACAGCCTAAGGGTCACACTGCAGTCACGCAGCATTAGGTCGTAGAAGTCACATATTTCATTAGACCTGAATGAGTTTTAAATCAATCAGCGCCCATGGATATTAATGGATTTTTCTTTTTTTTTTAAATCCATGTATATCATGACAACACACACACAAATCCTCCATAAATCCTCATTTTTTTATAAAATATAAATCCAAGAGGCTTTGTTTGTAAATCTCAGTTCTAATGAGCATGCTATCTTTTCAGATACTAAAAAAAATCAAGAAAAAAAAACATTTAGTTTCACTTGTATAGGAAGATGATATCCTTGATAATGACAAGCCAAAAAAAGATTGTATGCTGCAATGCCAATAAAAAGATATTTGGCAAATTCTTCTAGGAGATGCAGGAGTTTATATAAGTCCAAACATTTACACACAAAACACTATGAGGTAAGATATTGTGATCCCATGTTATAAAATATTTCATAATGAGACTCTTCAGATACCAGTTTGGCTATTCCTCAGTCACACAATGACAGAAAGTACTCTTAGAAGAGCCTGTAAAGTAATGACCCCTACATGAAGACAAAATGAATTGTAGCTGTATTAGTCCTATTAGGGATTTTTTTTTTGTCTTGTATTTAAATACTTCTAGTGATGAAACATTTACAAGTTCTCAAGAATCTCTTCCAGTACTTCACCGTTCTTAGATTCAAAATTTTTTTTACTACTACCACAATATCAATAACAACAAAAGCAATCTTATCTTATGGAGAACAGCTTATTTTTGGCACTTTTGCTGATACGGGCACTTGCATTTTTGCTGCTCAAGCTGGAAGGGGTCAGTAGAGTATGAAGGAGTTCACTTAGCAGAGCTTGGAGCAGACAATTCAACAAGTAGACAGCATAGTTAACTGCATGTGGTTGCAGAGAGTTGTGTTTTAATTTAAAAAAAAAAAAAGAGAAAGATTGTTGGCCTGTTGGCCTCAGTCTTAACTCCCCACATCTGAAACAGGTTAGCTTGCAACTCTCATAAGATATCGGCTAAGAATCCGGATGTGTTTTATGAGTTCATATGAGGCTTTTATATAGTTTTATCACATTCCTAAAGAAAGAAAGAAAAAAAAAAGCACTACTTCACTCCTTACACTACTTTTATGATGAATATGATGCTGAAGGAGTTACTAAAGTGAAAAGACTCATTCTTATTCTGTTTCCAAAAGTGTGACAGCATTCAGAAAGAAAATAAGAGGTAATATATTCCCAGTCTTTTCCTAAAGGGCTAATGATGAGTAACTTATATTTTTCCATAGTGGTTGTAATCATGAATATTGTCATAAAGATTCTTGGTGGTGAACAAAAGGAAACAATATCAAAATGATGGGAAGAGCAGTGAATTTTCCAGTTTCATTGTTCCTATAGTTACTGTCATTACTGGATTCATTTGCATATCAACAAATTTTGTCTAAGCATATTAACTATATGATAAGCATGCTGCTCTTCAAGTGTCTGTCAGAGACCTAACATTGATTAGTATATTACCTCAAGTTTGACCTTGCACCTTTTTTTTCGTGTCCATAAATGGCCTAGTTAAAGTTTTATCACTTGCAATAAGCATGTAATCAAGAGCTAGACATAATGATAATTAAGAGGAAGGGACAGAAGGGAGAGGACTGCTGCACTGTACCAAACAGTGGTTCTGAAACAGTAAAGATTGCTATATGGAAGAGTCTATTTAATCCCGAACAAAGGCTCATGCAGAAGGACCTGCATTTGATATTTCACATTCAGCTCAGTTGTATTCAGTGGGTTGGGAAGATATTTCACACTGATACGGATGTGCAAGGCAAAGCCCTGTTTGTGATAAGACAGGGAACAGGAGCTAGCTGGATGCTAGCTATTATTCATATTGGTTTCATATTTTTGTAGGAAGCTATTGAACCTCACTTTATCTCCTGCTAGGATATCATTCATGGAGTAATTCACAAGGTCATTTCTAGTCCTATCTTACCCTTCCTCTCTGCACAATATGGCTTTTAGCCTAAGAAGCTACTCATATATAGGCATATCCCCAGAGTATATCTATTAGCTTCACAGAACTTCTTTTAGTTATCAGATGTGAAAATTGTTTTTGCAAATATAGTGACTGGGAGGAACAGTGTTGCAAAAGTAATTAATTCATGAGTGATTTAAGGAAAACATACCATATAATTAACTATCAAAAACCTATCAAAATGGAATAATCCAGAAAGGTTATCAATTACAATATCCCCCTCTGCAAGTGGCCACTACCAAATCCTTTAGGGAGAAGTCTAAAGCAATTCAAGAAAAACAGTAACTTACTGTCTGAAGAAATATGTTTTAAACTCATGAGTGACTGGCTCAGAATCAATGAAACACTGTCACTGCCACAATAACAAAGAAAAAAATAAAGGGAATTGTTAATTTTGCATATGGTCCTACGATTAATTTGAAGCCAGTACCATTCTCATCTTCACTGTAGGAATGAATTCCAGAGGTTCATTATGCATTCTAAAGAATTATATTACTTTTCCGTTTGGCTGAATGTTGCTTGTTTTGTTTGTCAGTGACCTTTCCTCCTTTTGCTGTTTTGCACTCTTCAAGCCTATCTCTTCATTTCAGTTTTCTTTTCTCCAACAAAAGTCCTCATCTCTGCTTTTTCTTTATATGGAAAGTTATAACAAGTAGAAAGACTCTGTCACTAATTCTGGACAGGTGGATTCAAAATGCTCTTTGGGTCAATACAGTGTTATGAAGGTTAATATAATGAAAACTACATTCAGGCTGTGGAACTATTGACAGTCCATTCCAATAACTACAACAGCCCTGACAAAAAAATTGAAATCAAATTTCCTGGATGAATAAATTCAGATACTCTTGGATTTCTATTCCAAAAAATACACAATGAAGTGATCACACATACATCTGGCAGAATCCCTAATGAGTATTGTGTTCCTGTCTACTAAGCACCAACATCATTTTTACTGTTCAGTGATGCCATTTAGATTTTAGAATACAGTTGCTATGTGCCATGCAAAATGTATCTCATTACAATGATTTCAGAATCAAGGTGAAATTTTTATTATATTTTCATAACTATTACCTTTTGGCAAGATCCAAATATATTAAAATTTGCATATGTTAGGTTTGCAAAAGTAGTATAAATTCTTCATTCCATTTAGTAAGAGCACTATGTAACCCATTTTAATTTAGAAAATGTTTAGATGAAAACTGTATATATTATGCATTATTTCTTCATTTTAATTCCTAAATGATTAAATAAGGCTCTTGAGTTGTGTCTGATTAAAACTCATTTAGTAGTAATGACCTGGATACAAAATGAATTTTAACATATCTATCACTGTTTCTTTTGGTTGTTGTTTTTCCTCACAGTCACTCGAACAGAGATGAATGGAATTAAAATATATTTTACTGTATACTTTCCTCTAAGAAACAATGTTGAGACAGATTTTTTAGTATTGAGGAAAAAGGGGAAGGAAAGAAAAGGAAATCATTGAAAAATGTGAAAAAAATTGAAAACTCCTTCTTAATTATAACTGGTTTTCTCAAGTTCAGAATGCTCAAAGGAAGTCTTTGGGTAATTACATGCCTGAGAACTGAATTCTTGATTAGCATGATTATATATGCTGCTTTTACACAGAATATTTCCTGTAAGTCCTCAGTTCTAATTTACTTAATGCTTTACAGTTCATTTAGGGGGGAAAAAAAAAAGAGAGTTCAAAATGCCATTCATTTTAACTCAGTATTTGTTAATGGTTATTTGTTTAATTGGTAATAGTTAACTTGTTATTAGGAAATGTGCTTTTACCATTTTGCTAGTTCTATATCGTCTTCAGTGTATTTTCTTTATCTGGTCAGTACCCTCCATTAGAGGTCGATATTAAACTATCTGTAACTGCAGCAGTTGGCGAAACAGGAGCACGATGAAAACCTAAAACATCTTACAGCAGTTATTATAGCTTATTGTTGGCCTGGCTTTATCATTTTCTTCTTTATATCATAGATTTAAACTAGTATTTGTTCCTAGTCATATCCCATATAGCAGAATAGAAAAAGAGAATTTTACCAAGGAGTAGAACACATTGACATATACTGTATAGGGAAAAATGAAATAAAAAGGTTGTGTGTTAAGGCTTAATGAGGTGCAAACTGTGCCCTGTGTAGCTAGACAATGCATACAGACTTGAAGCAATAAAACTCCCCCTTTCTAGCAGAAAAGTATTTTATGTGAGTTCAGTGATATTCAGTAGAACTGACCCTCCAGAGGACAAAATTTCTTTCATGAAAGAAGAATTTAAGTCTCAGAATTTTATGTATAGTATGCTTTAAAAAAGCAGAAACCTCTGTATCAGGACATAGCATTCTAGCTGGAAAAGTCTAGAATAAAAAAAAAAGATGAAAAATAGGTTCTTACAGCATATTATGTTCTTAAAAGTATCTTTTTTTTCTCCATATTGTCATTTCTGTGATCATTAAAGCTTTGTATCTATTCAATTGGTAGTATTATATCTGGCCTAGAATCACAGAAAAATGTAATTTGGAAGACATTGCTGGAGATCATCTGATCCAAGGTCCTGCTCGAAGCAGAACTAACTTTGCCATTCAGTCAGATTGCTCAGAACCTTGCCCAGTCAAGCTGCTGCAGCTTGTATCTTATGTTTCTTGTATTTTCTGTGAACTTCTGAGAATTGAGTAGCTCTGACTTCTCTATGCCAAGTGATCAGTCTGTAAAGATAGCAGTAAGAATATATTTACCCTTCTTTTCCTCATGCTAAACAAACTCATTTTTCTCAGAAATTTTCTTTCCTCACAAAGTATGCACTCCCCTCCTTTTGGTGGTCCTCCACTGGAGTGGCTCCAGTTCTCCAATATCTTTCCTTTACTGGGAAGCCCAGAACTGGACATAACACTCCAATTGTGATTTCAGCGGACAAGTAGACGGAAATAACCATTTCTTGTCATCCAATTGGCTGCGCTCTTGCTATGCTGCTCAATATGCAGTTAGCAGTTAGCAATCACCACCGCAAGAGAGCGCTGCTGACTCATGCTCAGCTTGCTGTCCACCAGACCTTTCAGGTCCTTTTCTGCAAAATATTTTTCCAGTTAGCTAGGGTCCAGGCCATCGTGTTGCAAGGATATATATCATCTCAGCTGCAGGACTTGGAATTTTCCTCTGTTGAGCTTCTTGGTCTCCCTTAGACCATTTTGTTTTTTCATTCTTTTGCAATCTCTTTGAATGTTCACCCTGCCACCCTCTCACGCACTATTCCCAGTCTGGTGTCACCCACAAACTTACTGAAGGTGTATTAAATCTAGTCATCTTGGCTGCTAATGAAGACAATATAGCATCAATTTCAGTATTGTCCTCTAAAGAAAACTATCAACTCTTCCTTCAGCAGCCATGGATGCATACCATCCAGTGTTATAGACTGTGAATAAGAAAACAATAATTCTGTATTTCTCTGGTCAGGAAGTCTTCAGCCATGCTTTCTGGCCTGTCTGCACAGCAGGATGGACTAATCTTATGCTCCGAGGAGATGGTCCTTGTGGATTATCCTGTTCTGCTCAGCCACTTTACTCTTCAAGACTACCTGTCATGAGACTTTGCCAAGTATTTTCATGGAGAATCCTGATTCAAGTCTCCTGAAGACCAGGACTGATTTTCCCAGCATCCTAAACTCTTCTATTTTACAGTCATAGTATTTGCAGAATACCTTTCCTAGTTGGCCTATCAAACCCTTATGATAAAAAGTTGTATCCTAATGACTCGCAAATCTGATTTACTTGTGCCCTATCATGTTGAGCAGATATCAAAATCAAATTTCCTGTAACTAAAATTTCTTTCACTGTGGCCTGTAAAGAACACCTTATCTGTTTCTTTTTCTTGAAAAGGTTGTTTATACAGGACATCCACATTGATCAATGTCCTTGGGCGAAAAATCTTCCTGTTGAACCTGTTAGTTCTTGGCTGCCTTGTCACTCCTTCCAGAGCAAAACTCCACACAGCCAGGCACAGGCATCTACTCAGAATGTAAACTCCCTCCTCATCTTCCTGGCTTGCATTTCTTCAAAAGCCTACAGGTACTCTTTGTAACACTCCAGTCATAGAACTATGATCTGTGATCCCAATGACATATAATTCTGTTGCATTACCAGGTTTACATTTTCTCATATTTGTTTTCCAATCTATATGTGTTCATGTACATATAAAGGGAAAATCAGATTCATTGTGACAGCCTCCCCCCATCCCACCCATCATGTTGTGGCCTGGAACATCCTAATTTCCATCCTCTTCTTTCACTTTCTTTAGGCCTTATTCACTCTCTCACTATGAATGTCAACTTAAATCTCACCTCCATCATCTACATTCAGTCATTCAAGCATAACCTCATGCCATCTGTCTTTCTGTGGATTTGAGGGTTTTGCCCCTGTATAGTCTCTGTGAAGCTCCCATCAATGTTCTGTCCCTCCTTTGTATTGTTTCAGTATCTGCACATCTTGTCCCAATGCACCTCTAACAGTGACAAAACACCCCAACTTAACTTATGTGCTTCTGCTACAGCACATAATCGACAAGTTTCAGCCCTGGGCCAAGGAGAAGTGCTCTTAGAAACCTAGAATCTGTGCAACCCTCTCCTTCCTCAGATGTGTGTCTGGGTCAAGGCCCTTAACAGATGCCAGAAGTCATCGCTCACATTGTTCTCACTATTCAGTTTTGGTATGTCTTTTTCCATATTTGCACTGTCTCCAGCAATCTTAAACAGATCTGTGCAATCCCCTTCCATCTGAGTCTACTGGCCCCCCTTCTACTCTATATCAGCTTCTGAATGCTGATTTGCATGCTATATTCAAAAGCTATTCTGCAAGCTTATTTTTTTTTCTATTTCTTTTTTTTTTAAATTGACTAAGGCTCCATGATTCCCTAAGTAGGAAACTTCTACTTTGTGAAAGAGAAACAAAAGGGGAAAGAATTATGAGCTGCCAAAAAAAAAAAAAAAAAAAAAAATAAATTCGGACCAATCTCCAAGAGCTGTTTTGGTCTTTGCCATTTAAGAGTCTTAAGATAGCACATATAAATAAGAATGTGTGGGAGATATGAAATGTCAGGATTTTTTTCTCAGGGAATCTCCAAAACTACAAAGTTTAGTTCCCTTTCATTTATCATATTCCAATTTTATGAATCTATCTTTCTTTTGCTACTGCAATTCTGATATAGCAAGATGTCTGTCCTTTTGCAGAGGACATAGTCATGCCCTGTCATAGTTGTGCCATAGACTTCATAGTGTTCAGGACTCTAAAGAAGTATATAAAAGCTCAGTATTCAGTCACTTTGGGGCTAAAGAAGAGCTGAAATCTAAGTTTTCTGTTGAATGATTTAACATCTAATACTAATTTGTCCAAAAAGTGGGTGGGATTTTTCTTTTTTTTTTTTTTGTTTAAACAAAATATTTTTCTCCATCTGGTTTGAGAGTTTAATAGATAGATGATTTTTGTCCCTTACTTTTGAAAGACTTACAACTGAATGTTCAAAAAAGGCAGGTACATGAATGTCAATTCTCTATGACATACAGGATAATTAAGCTTGTTAGACGTTGGCACTATGCAAGATACGATCCTGCAGGGAAAAATAAAAAAGAAAGTATGGATACATTTATACCCACACACATATATATAAACTCTACTCATCGTTTGTGATTCAAGTCATATGGATTAGATGATGCTCATTGTAATCTTCTGTAATTGTAAATTAGTTCAATTATTATTAGAATCACAGAATCATAGAATGTGTAAGGTTGGAAGAGATCTTAGAGGTCATCTAGTCCAACCCCCTTGCAAACACAGGGTCACCATGGCTCAGGGCTGCATCCAAGCGGGTTTTAAAAATCTCCAAAGAAGGAGACTCCACAACCTCTCTAGGCAGCCTGTTCCAGTGCTCTGTCTTGAATTCAAGATTTAAAATAAATGAAAGGGAGTGCAATACTATGGAAGTCTTTGCCATAGAGTGTTTTGAATTCCAAAAGCATGGATGTATGTGAAAAAAAAAAAAAAAAAGATTACATATGTTTATAGAAGAAAATTCTATGAAGTGCTGCAGTTAACACAAAGATATGTCCTGTAGCTCAGGAAATAGCAAGAGTGCAGGTTGCTGAAAACTGGAAGGATTTATCTGGGAAAACATCACTGAAGGATTACATTGAAAGTTTCTCCTGTCAGTTATTACACAAAACAGGATATTCAACTAGATGAATATTTGATGTGAGCTAATATGGCTGTGTTCTTATAAGCTTTGTGTTGATATAAACTCTTCTTTGTCCTGCTCACTAATTCACTAATTTATCATTTCATCAGCATTCCTCTAGCCCTGGTGAAAATACATAACTTTTCTAATATGATCAGAACTTCTGACAGGGACATTTTAAAAATGCTTTGTAAGCATGTGGAAGCATTGATCTGAGGTAACCCAAAGTCTGCTCTTCCAGATCACTAGTAATAAAACACCTTTGTGACAAGTCTCTGAACTACTGCTTTCAATGGATTTGATAGTGTTACAAAATAGATATGTACTCAGTATGAATCATTATATTTAAACTAGTCTCACCTCATTGCTGACTGACAAGATTTACATTGCACAATTCTATGATTCAATTTTTGGCATTTCATTTGTACAGCTACATGGCATGCAATATGCTAAATCCTTTTTAATCCTCTGACAAATTACTATTCAAACTAGGAAGCACAGTAATGAAATTATTCTATTAGCATTCATCCTTGAAGTGAAATATCCTGTTTTCCCAAGAAACTAAGAAACATTTTCTTCCTTCAACTTGCAACCTATACCATAAGCTCTGAAGTGAACAATTTCTAGAGCTGGGTAAATTAGTTGCACAGCTGCTTCCAAAAAGTGAATGTGGAGTTTGCACACTTGGTCATTTGTACCAGAAGCGTTGTAATTTATGGAGAATGAGATAAAGTTTGGGGTAATAAGAATCCCAAATCTCTTGGACTCTTGACACAGAGACAATTAAATGAGCCAGACAAGAGTCTGACTGCATTCTTCTCCACTAGAACCAGGTACGCACACATAATTACTTCACAGCACTCTGACACATTACATTTAAACTCTGTACCCAGCCAATAAATCTTAAAGAAGCCTATTTTTTTTATTAGGAATATTGCCTTGGGCAAGGCCTGTGTGACCTAGAAAGGAAAAGCTGTAGCAGTTTATAAATTTTCTAATTCTGTTTACCTGGTACCTCTCTTTGATGTTCTTCACTCTGCAAAGCATTCAGTGCCACTATAACTACTTCAAGATCTTCTGCTATAGATATAATCAGCTGGTCAGGAATCAATAACTCCGCAAAATTTGCAGTTCTCTATGTTTTACCTTACTGCAAATATGTGATAAAATCAGGACCTTGTTCAAGCCAGTGGAACATTTGTAAGTGAAAGACTATGCTATGCTTACAAAATTTATAAGTCTTTGGTTAATATATGACTCTAGAAATTCTATCTTTTTATCAGAGTTTATGTTTCACTTGCACCTAAATAGAGTTATTCAGAGACATTACGACTCTAGTGAGAAATTTGAAATCACAAAATAACAAGTGAGTAAAAATAAAAGAAAAAAAGTGATTGTATTCCTGCATCTATCTACATCTTAGCAAATTCTATTATTTGAGGATTTTTTTCTTTACAACTCTTGAACAATTTGGGTAGCTAAAATATTCTTAGCAGAATTCTTAGAACTTGCAGATTGTTCTGCAATGGAGTTACTGAATTTTAAATATTATGCATAAAGCTTACAATGAACTAATACATATGATAAAAAGTCTTTTTATAATCGACTTCCAATAAGTGGGAGGAAATTGCATCCTTAGTAATGTGGCTAAAATAGTTAGGTGCGTAAGTAAATTATTCAACTTGCTGCAATTATATATGACTTTCAGTTGCCTTTCAACTGATTTTTAGAAATTATTCAATCTTTTCAGAACCAATGATTAGCATTTATGCTCAGTGTTGGATAAAAAATCCACTAAATATACCTTTTAATGATAGGTTTTTCTTATGCATATTTTGTAAGTTGGAACCAAATTAGGATATCCTTTTTTTTTTTTTTTTTTTTTTTTTTTTTTTTTGGAATGAGCTCCACTTCCTAATAACAATTTCTTGTACATGGGGAAATGAGAGGGGAGAATGAGATCTGAGAGAAGAGCATAATCCTATCTGTTAGTAAAGGTCTCAGTTTTAAGCAGGAGTACCAGTGAACAGCCACAGAATTGCTAGCTTTTAATTTCCATTAGAGTTTTATAATTGGATAGTTTCCAGCTTCTAGTGGCAGTATTTTCCATTTGCTGAATTCATGTCTTACAATAATATTCTCCTTTGACTCATTGACAAACTGTTTAATATATGTTAAGAGAAACAGGAGTAAAAGTTAGCTAGAAGTTACTATCACTCCCTCTTTGGCGCAGGTGAGATTGAATTGAATATTTCATACAGTTTTTAGCCCTCCCAGTTCAAGTTGGATGTGAAGAAACTGCAGAAGTGCAACAAAGGGTTTTCAAGATGGTTAGGGACAGATGTGCTATGGAAAGAGGTTGAAGAGTGGGATTGTCAAATCTGGAGAAAAGGAGGCCAAGGGGGAATTCTAACATATTTATAGTCATTATAGGATCACAACATAGTGAATAGCTGAAGGAACTCTACCTATCTTGTTGTGTCAACCAGAATAACAAGATGAAGTGACCAGAAGTTTTGTTAGGTTGGTGAAAGGTATAAGTAAGGTTAGGTTGGTAAAAAGTTAAAAAATAAAAAATAAAAAAATGAGGTAGTGATGTTAACACAGTAAACATACAACTGGAATATTATACCCAGAGAGGTCAAGAAACCTCTGTCCTTGGATTTTAAGGCCAGGCTAGAAAAAGGCATTGCTGACCTAATCCTCTCCTCTCCTCTCTTCTGCTCCTTCTTCACTGATGTTTTTTGTGTTGATTTTATGATGAAAGCTGGGGTTCTTCTATGCTCAATACTTATTTTACTATCTTGAGATCTTTATAGCCTTAATAAAATTGCGAACTTTAGTAAAACAAGAAAGAAAGGAAGGAAAGGAAGGAAAGGAAGGAAAGGAAGGAAAGGAAGGAAGGAAGGAAGGAAGGAAGGAAGGAAGGAAG
>JAUBOD010000038.1:7355239-7392298 GCA_032353885.1 Nothura maculosa | reverse complement strand
GGAAGGAAGGAAGGAAGGAAGGAAGGAAGGAAGGAAGGAAGGAAGGAAGGGGAGGTGGAGAGAGGAAGGAAGAGAAGTGGAGGGAAGGGGAGAGAAGGGAGGGGAGAGAAGAGAGGGAAATAAGGGGGAGGAGAGGAAAGGGAGAGAAGAAGAGAAGTAGAAAGAAGCTCACCAGCTCACCTAAAGAGTCTTGTGTAACTTCAGATACTCTGCTGTGCCTTGAAAGGCTGACTCATATTTTGTAAAATCCAGAACAGTATTCCTGTGAGTCTAATGTAGTATGTTAGGTCTCATGCTGACAGAACAGTGAATTTCATGCTTCAGTAAACAGATAAAGAAATAATATACCAATTTAAGATGTTTTTGATTGTTTATGTTTAATGAAATTTAGGTGATGCGATTTATGTGCATGGTTCATACAGAGATCCTAATATAATATGAAGCTTTACAAGAAAAGTAGCAACGATACCCTGGGATGCCCCCAAATCCAAAAGAAAAGAAAAAAAGAGATTTTAGATGAGGGAACATATAAATCTTCCACCTCATCAAGTCATTATAAAAATGAAATTGCAAGATTTGTATTACCCAATAACTTTTAACTCATTAATCTTTAACTTCTTTTACTTTTTTCTGGGAATTGAAAATACTGAATGAACATATTACTTTGCCTTGGAGAAGTGTATGGAGTAATGCATACAATATACTTCAATGGAAGTCAGTTTTTGCCTCAGGTAGGAAAACATATGAAGAGATAATGTGTTCTTTTTCTTAAGGGCTGTATCCTATAATTTCATGAACCTGAAATAGTTTGAGGGCATCAGATCTGCCCCAAACTGCATTCGAGAGGAGAGGAGGAGGAGAGGAGAAGTTCCATATTCTTAGAAAGAAAGTTCTCTCAGTTCTGAAAGATTGGAACAGAGGTAGTAGATGTTATTGCCCATTTCAGATAATTTGTTTCTTGGAGTGAGTAAGCAGCAAGCTGCCTGTGCTTGTAGGAAAGACATCATCCCTGGCCCATGTAAAGGCTAGGCAAAGAGGCTTCTGGCATGCCACTTCAGGTCTGTTTGCCAAAAGCTCCCTTTACTAACTTCAGATGACATCCACTTTTCTGGATAGCAGCCCATAACAAAAGGTGCAGTGGGGTTTATTAGATTTTATATGCATTGTGTAGCACTGGAGCACAGTAAATAAAGTCCTACATTTTCCTTCTTTCCAATCCACATACACCATTTCGTATTTCTTTGGATACCTTTCTAATATGCATTTCTGGCAAAATGGCAAATAACGCAAATAAAAAATCAAATCCTGATGACTAGTCTGAAGCCTGAAGTTTCTTTCGCATAGAAACAGCTGAGATGGGAGTGCTTCCAGAGGTTTTGGCAATTTTTGGCTGTTACTGTAAATTTCAAAGTACAGTAATAAAGAAAATCTGAAACTGGAGACTGGCAGTGTGGTTACTTGCTGTTTGGCTTCCTGTGAATGCAATCAGAAATGACTTATTAAAGCAGCTGTGGCTCAGACTCTGTTTTGCTATTTTAGTGTTTTTCATAAAGTAATAAGATTATATTATTCTGTCAAATTTAATTCCCTCACCTGCTCCTTGATGCAATCTACTCATGTTCCCTTCTTTAATACACTAAGACAGAAAGAGGATTATCAAAATTCAGAGTGCCAGTGGAACATGAAGGGACCTTATCACACAAGGAATGACCCAACACAAACTGTTTCTGCTAACTTCCACTAGCTTTGCATTGAGCCCTTGTCATCCTTACAGCTGAGAAACCTGACTGCGTGAGCAGTAGAGAGCACAAGCACCCTGGTACAGGCTGGAATTGCCAGTCTTTGCAAGACTGGAGGTATGTGCATTCCATCTGCAAAGAAAAAAAAAGGAATAGCCTTAATGCTACACCTGATGATTGTGGAAATGTAAAATGATATTGAATGAAAATGAATAGGTTTTGCTAATTATTTGTTCACCCTAATGGATATGTTGCAGAGTAGCTGGACTTAATCTAGCATTTGCAGGATTTTCCCCATTTATTTAGACTGTCCCTTGCACAAGAGGTTAACTCCTTGTATTTTACCACTCCCTTTTCAAGAAACTTTAGAGAGTTTGTTTCTTAAAATCTAAAAGGCCATCTGATATTTCCAAAGTCCTCGTCACTCTCACATCGACTCACTAGCCCTCACACCTGCTTCTGATTTTTTCATTTCTTAAATGGCAAACTATGAGAAGGAATGCTGAGAATGGAACTGATCAAGTCTATCAATATTAATTAAAATGCAATATAATCCTGATGGAAAACTATATTTAAGCTCAAAAAGTCACAAAAAAGGTATCTGAATCTGTGGCTTCTCTATCTCCTATGAGCATAGCGTACATTAAATCTACCCTGGGAGTTTATGCAATTTGGCTGTCTGTGTCATTCTGTCATTTTGATCTGGGAAATAGCTCTTGCCAAAACTGTTAGGTTTATGTGACATGTTTCACTTCTTACAAATATGCATTTTCTGATGAAAATTGTTCTGTCTGAAATTTCCTATGCAAATCAAACCTCTATAGTTTACAGTAACAACCTTATATCTGGAATCTCCTTCCTCATTTTCAATAAAAAGAGCAGAATAAAGTGTAAAATGGTTTAGGAAAGACATATACAGAAAGTTACCAGTCCTTGAACTTGGAAGAATATATTTCACCATATGTATTTTTTTCAGAGATTGCTAGAAGTTGAGGAAAAAAGTCTATGAATGAGATTTCAAATAGGTTCAAGGGAAGAATTCCAAATCAAAAGCACCTGAAAATGGATAATATGTAAATAAACATGTTGAAAATAATTCAGATAGAAAAGATCATAAAAAAATGTTAAGTTTGCATGTCAAGAACCTCGCTGCTTGGAAGATTTCTCTTGTTCATAGTTTCCATTTTGTAAGAATTAACTCCAATGGCTGCAGCTTGTGCCTTAACTGATCAAGAATTGAGGCCCCATTCTATTGAAGGAAAAGTTGTCTGGAGAAAGGAAAAGACTGATGGATTTCATCATCCAAGAAGATGATGAAAGAAAAAAAAGGCAAATAATTTCTAGAGGAATTTAGGAAGTGAGGAAATCTTCTCTGTTTTCAAATTTCAGAATTTAAAGACTCCCTGTATTGCACCTTTCAGCACTGAGCTTCTTTCCAAACTGATCAGCTGTATTTCATTGCTGTCAGGAAGAATATCAGTGATATTTCTGTACTGATCACTTTTCTGAACTAGTTTGTATTTTCCACCATAGCAATAGGAGATTAGTTGGAGATGTGGTTAGGTTAAAGGTAAACATTAGTATAGCATTATTAGTTATATGTTAGCTAATATGACTATTATTACATAAGGCTCTATTCATTCAAAAATATTTAGGTGTTTTTTGGATAACTTTTCATAGTCTATTTGAAATGTATGTTTCTACTCCATGGATCTACACAATAGAAGAATAGTTTTTCCCAGAAATCATTTCCAATTCATTTATGGATTAGGATTTATATTAGGACTGTATTATCTTCCACTAGTAAATTTTGATATTTCCCTGTATTTTGGAATTTTGGAATTTTTGTTCATTTAAATTGAACAAAATGAAAAGCAAACATTTTTGCTGTTACCATGTATTGTACTGGTAATTATTTGACAGTCCAGATAAAAAGACTTGGGGGGATTTCTGTGGCAAATTTCCTGATAAGTCTGTCTTCTCTAGAATACTTTGCTTGGTTATCTCAATTGCTTTGGTTTGGTTTGATTGCTTTACCTGTGGCTAAAATGTCTCACATTTCCCTGTTGACTCTGTTGTCATGCAGAAATTTCTTTTGCCTTGTTCTATTTACCAGGGCTATTCTTGAAATCTGGCAGTCTTGGAAATCCAGGTAGTTCCCATGTACAACAGCTCAGAAATGTAGCTTTTATACCGTGTCATTACAGTGTTGCTTTAAGGTATTCCATATAGTTGCAATTTCATTTATTTCAAAAGTTTAATCATAATTGTTTAACTTCTTTTATTTGGATGCCAGGATAAATGGAATCCATCCTTAGATCTAAGAGGATTTGGATTTTAAAAGAAGAAATTATTGCAATTTAGTTCAAATATTTTTAGCGACAAGTAGTTTTTGGCATTCATTCAATTCATGTGAAAATACTATGTTGAACATTGTTATTTATTTAAGTATCAGGGAGATGTACGGCAATACGATGTCCTCCTGAAAAATAGACTTTGAAGGCCCTGGTGCATATAGACAGAATAAAGACAACCATTTTCCTTCCAGAAAAGAATTCAGAGGTACTTCGGAGGAGGAAGAGAAGGGATGGACTGTATAAAATCTCTTGGTTTAGATATAACTTTGTATCTCCTCTCTCTCTGCTTTATATCCATAACTGTTTAACCTTCTGATAGGTTTATTAAAAAGTAGCATACCATATATCAGTCTTAATTCCAGAAACACATCGAGAACTGAAAAACTTTAACAAAAATATTTTTTCACGCTGTTTTTACAGCTTTCTTTTTTTCATAATTGTTCGGATTTGTCACTCCTAGTTGCTTTGGAATGGAAATATTCATTTCCTTGTAATTTGGAAAAACTACAAAGATTTAGTTTACAATAAATAGTGTGCACTTTTGTTACTGAAATAAATAACTGTCAAAATGGAGTGAGGATTGGAACATAGAAATGATTTTTTTCAGCTCATATTTATTAACCAGCTCTAAGGATGCTATGCTCTATTTTAAGTTGTAAAATGTCTGCTTTGCATTGAAGTGCTGGAAAATATCTGTTTAAGTAATGGGCATTAAAACATGAATTATAACCTAATCTTTTAGGTTTATTGTGTCTTTATTTCCTGAAAGGCAATAGTTTCCAACAATTTCCAACAGTAGGAATTTTATAATACCAGATAAACCACACACACATATGCAAGCACAAAAATGCATGCTTATATGCATGCAGACACACACAAACACACACACACACACACACACACACACACACACACAAAGTTCTTTTAGTATTTCTGGCTTTGATTTTTTACAAAAATCAAAAATCACTGTAGAGTGATGTGTGGAGGGTCTATTGTATGGCTTTATTTATTTATTTATTTATAAGGTTTACTCTAGCTTTAGTAGTGCCATATGGAGCAAATGCACAGATCATTAACTGTACTGACTGGATGTCATCTTCCTGATGATGATAATGGATGTTATCCACCAAGATTTAGTTTTATACTAAGTACCTAGGGATTTGGGAAAGACATGAATTCAGATGTGAATGCTTGTTCCAAGACTTCATGCCTGAAAACAGTCTAATTATGAGAAAGTTTCTGATCTACGATATGTGCAAAAAAAAAGCCCCACTCTAATAAAAAACTATTCCCTTTCCTTTGATGCTCGTTAGGATTTTCCCATTAACACAGGAATAAAGTAATGGTTCTAAGACTTGGATTTGGAATGAGTTGAATGAGAAAGGAGCAATCACTCCTGTAACAGTGAGCTCCAAATAGATGACCGCTCAGGAAGCCACTATCTTCTGCTACTTTCACACCACCAGTTACTGTAAGGTAACCACAGGTCTTCAACACCTTGCAATATAGTTGCAAGGTGTTGAATATAAATAAGTTGAATATAAATACATTCAAACTAAAAAAAAACTAATAAATGATAAAGCTTTCTTTTTTTTTTTACAAGAGTATTGGGAAGGAAAATCAAAAACTTAAGGAAAAGTGATTCAAGGAAAAGGAGTATGAAATACATATCTATATAATGTAACTCATCAGTCATCACCATTTTATTTTAATTTATTTACTAATAAATAAGCTCCAGAACTAGATTTAGACATGTAATTTGTGATATAGATTTTGCAAAATACTTAGCTCCCAATGGTTTCCATAAATTCTTACAAGAGGTTATTTATTCTTTAGTACTTCTAAACATCAAATTCCATAATGCAGTGTCTAAAAATACATTTGTTTTTAAAAATACATACATTGTTTTTGAAAACAACAATACATACATACTTCAGCTAAAAAGATCTTAGTTGACATGTACTTTATTTTATTCACATTAAGAGAGAGAATAATTAAGTAATTATTAGATGAGAAGCATATGCAAATGTATATTTCAGGAATGAATCAAGCATCCAGTTTACAGAAAGATACATTGTTTCTTCCTACAAACTCCTCATTGAAACAGTGACAATGAAAGGGCCATTTTTAGGCAATAAAATGAATTCAACCTGGTTGTTTATTTTTCAACCACATGTATAAGGTACAGCTTTTAAAGAATGATTCAGCAAAATAGCATTTTTAAACAGCTTTTGAATATTTTGTGGTTACTTCTGAATTAGAACAATCAGCAACCTCACCAATGTCTATTAGAAGTATAGCACATTTCCTTTGAAATTATTGCATGTTCATTTATACTGAATTTCATTTTCATACAAAGAAGAAAAGGTCACAATCCATGATAAAAGACCTGCCTATGTTGTCTGAACAGCCAAAATACTTTAAGGATAAATAATGATTTTCGAAATAAATAATGGAAAATATGGGTTCTATCAAAAATTTAGTGACTTTACAGCTGTTTCTCTGTGCAGCTTTAAATTTAAATAGAATTATGGATTTATTTGATTCATTGGATTTACACTTTGCAAAGCATGTCTTTCAGAAGATAAGAAAATACTTGTCAAATCAAATATACAAACTTCATATAGCAAGAAATCACAATTTTATTCTCACTGTATGCTAAAGTTCAGTACATAGCTTTCATAGGAAGGCAAACAAACAAAGGTATTATTTTGAAATTTCGAATGAAATGCAGAAAATTTCTATTTCAATTTTCAGCCCAAATTCTATGTTTTTCTCTTCTATATGCACTAATTTCACTGAAAAATCTTACTTACTCAGTCTTGACATCATGTAGAAATGAACCATTTTTGTATATTCACATCCTTTTCTAGTGAGAATAGCAATCTTTATAGCTATTGAAAACTTGCAGTTTTCCTCTAAGTCTCCCTATCCGAACACCTAGTTGATAACGACTATTTCCCTTCACTACAGCATTAAGAAGCCCTTTCCTCAGGGGCCACTACTAGAGACAACACATGAAACTTTTTCCTCTCCCATTGTCCTTTTACTGGTTCCTTGGGGCCATTTCAAAGTTCTGTTTGGCTTCTGCTATGTTTTGCAAAAAAACGCTCATAACTGATTTCAAATGTAGATCTCTTAAGAACATAAGCATAATACATTGCCATGAAGACAGTCAATTTAATGTACTAATAGCTAAGATGCAAATTAAGTGAATTATGCTACAAGTTTATTCAAAGCGTACTTCTATGAACTTTTACTTTCTCTTCAGTCAGAATGTTGCCTAAGAGGGGAAAGCTCTCTACTCTCAGAAATGCAGGATCTGCCTCAACTGGTGCATGGAATATATTCACATAAACAGTGCAGAAAACGTAATACTGAAAAAGTGCTGAAAAAAAGAAAACATTTCACTATTCTCATCACTCTATTCCAAACTTGTTTAATAATATTACTTCATGCCAAAACAAGTATATTTTTTTTTCTTTTCTCCTTAGCCTAAAATATAACATGAAATTATACATACTTTCAGAAAACAGTATCTTTTTGATAAATTTCTGTTTGACAATCTCCTCTCAGATACCTATTGCATAGTTTTTTTAAGTTAGGTTCACAATATCACTCTTTTTGTGAAGAACAATACTGAATGATGAGAATATAAAAAAATCTGCTGTAAGAGTATTTTCAGTAGTGTACCTTATCTGATATTTAGAGAAAGTTAAAGTATTAGAGAATTCATTAAAAGATACGTCCAATAAATGTTTCTTTACAAAAGTTCTGATTTATATTCAATTAATTTAAATATTTGTTTATTTTTAAATTATCTTTTAAAGTGAGCAACATATTAGAAAGCAAAGAAAATTCAGACTGACTTATAAAACAAGAACAAGCATGTCTGTTACTACTAGAAATGTTCTTTTCTCTTTCTTTTTTATTTCTTCTTTCTATACACCTACCTTCTACTTTTTTTTTCCACTTGTCTGAAACAAAGCAGTGAAATAGACAAAGTCAAGAAAACATACCTGAAAAATCTGAAATAATTTTTTTTTGGTCTCTACTCTTAAGGTTAGCAAACTTGGATATTCTTTAGAACTGTAATAGATAGAATAATATATCAGATAATTGGGATTTTCAAATGATTTTCTAGTTTAACTAAGTCTTTTACACTTGCCCAAATTGAAATGAACACATAAGTCTTTGGAGGTATGCCCCTCTCTATCACTTGCCAAATATAGAAAGTCAACACTAAAATGCAATCAAAGAGCCTCTTTGCTCTCACAATGATCTCTGTGGGAATTAAATTCCCTTCAAAATGCTATTAAGCAATCAATTATTTAAAATATGTTACATGGCATTGACATTGTTTATTATTTTATAAGCATCAATAAACCGCAGAGCAACTGTTGTGACTAATTATACACATCATTAATACCCACTAAACGCTTCCCTTCCCTCATGCTCTCTGAATAATGCAATAGAGAAAAAGTATGTTTTGATCCTTAACATGCTTTTCCACTTTGGACCAAAAATCTTCAGGTTTAAAAGTAAAAATTCTACCCTGCTTTATCAGAAATACGCACTTGTCTCTTTGATCTCCCATTTGATGAAAAAGCCTCATCAATAGCTAGGTCTGAGACAGGTCAGTGAGTTATCTTTAACACACTGAGATCCTTGCTTTACCAATGACTAAGGAATGATGATTTTTTATTATAATGAAATTCAATAGCAGTTGTTAATCTCTTAACACTGTATATGCAAAATATGCACAATAAACACTACATTTAATATATGTAGTTGTTTATTCACTAATACACTCGTTCTAAGAAATCCAGTCTATTTAACAAATCTTATTTACCATTAGAAAAAAAATAGTTGACTATGTTCTTCATAGTGTTATATTGTAATTATTTCTTATCTAAATGTTTTATTAGCCTTTTAATTCTGTTTCTGGAGATATAGAGCAATGTAACTAAAGCACTTTTGTCCTAGCCATCCTGCTTCTTAAGAATAGTCTGTATATTTAGCCAGTCAAAATTACTGAAAAATTATCATGATCTGCTATATCTATTCTTGGGCAGCTCTCTAGGACATTTTGGTAGAAAAAAAAGTTGCAAGGCTCATTTTTTTTACATTATTTATCTTCTCACTAGGGAGGAAAGGGGAAAATGGGCAAATATGAAGGCCAAATACACAAGTCCACCAAACATAGGATAGTGAAAGATAAAGGTAGTTATACATATTGACTACAGTGAATAATTTTGAGTAAAAAAAAAAGAACTGAATTTATGCTAGAATTTTTTTATATGGAACCACAAATTGAGAATCCATTCTATAGAGAACAATATCATCTACCAATTGCAACTCCAGATGTAAAGGCAGCTATCATGAAGAGAATCTTATTTTTTTTTAATTATGAGACTATAAAAGCAGTACATGTTGCATTTAAAAACAATTTGAGTAAAGTACATAGAATAAGTTTTAATAATGATATTTAAAGGGTGAAATCTGAAGAAAAGAACAGGGAACAGATCACAACTTGTTTATAAAGAGCCCACAAGGACAATAAGGACTAACTAAATCAACTACATAATACATAGAAAGTTTTTCTCTTAAATGTGTATCCCTACATAATGTAGTTCCTTTTTTCCTTTAAGGAAGAAGTTTTTTCTAGAGAGAGTATGCCTTATCCAAACACAAATCCTTTATGGCCATGTATGTATGTAGGTGGCATACTGCTACTATAAACACTCTAACAAAGTCATTAGAGATTTAAAAACAGAGTGTAGGCTGTAGCAGCTGCCTATATTGTTGCTTCTTTGATATTTTAATTGTTGATTCTTTTGAGTTTATTACTGTTATATGCTAATTTTATCTTTGACTCAGAAAGGAAGAACTTCTAGAAGGCATAACTGGTATGGTTTGTGGTCTCTTCAGAGTTCATCTTTAGTTAGACCTTATCTAGAATTGTCTCACTACTTTGTCACTTTGGCTTGCTTCTTTTCTGTTTACTTTAAGTACCTGCAAAAAGGAATATGAATATATAAACCATTCATTTATTAGAACCTTACATAAGAAAAACTATATTACAATCCATTTCCTTCCACCTTAATACACTCATTAACTAGCATTTTTTCTTATTTTAAGAGCATCTTTCTTCAGAAAAATAAGGTTGTGTTTCATCTTGAAGAGAGATACCTTAGTTAAAAATGAATAAGAGAAGGCAAGAATGAAAAGAAAACTTTGTTATCAAGTAGAATGTGATTGTACAACGCTCTAGAACAGATCTTAAAGTTCAAAGATGTTTAGGAATGTTCTTGATTTTTGATCAGGGATTCTAACTATATTTTGGTTAAAAAAAAAAGAAAAAAGATAGCAATTAACCACATTTCATGAAAGTTTTCATGTAGTCGGAGCATCAGTCTTTAAAAGCTGTCCTGCAAATAGACTGAAAAGAAGCTTTCAGGCTGAATTGCACTGCACAGTCTACATGTTAGCTCTGTTGTCTAGTAAGCAGAATGCTAAATAGAGTGCAAGAATAAATGTCATTCTCATAAATTACATTGGTCTCTAAAGAGTTGCGTTTACCAAAATATAGTCATCTTTCTTAAACTATTTGTCACCTAGTTAGTCTCTTTTGAAAGTGCTTTTCTCAGAACTAATAGTAATTTTTGATTCAGAAAAAGACAGCACATATAAAGTTTTATCTGATAAATGCATATTAATTAAAACAAACAAACGATGTTTTACTTCCTTCTGCTAACCATGCAATTTGTGCAATCAAACTTTGTTCCATAAGAATTACATGAATCTTAATTAAATTTCAATCAGTATTGCAACTAAACTCCAATTTTAATGGAATGCTGATCCCAAGAGCTTCAGAGGAGAAAAAAAAAGCAAAACTTTATTATAGACAAAACTCAGAATTGATGCATTACTTTTCCTACAGGAAACCAAGTATTTCAGTAGTTTTATTATCATAGCAAACATAATGTATGTTTTATTATCATAGCAAACATAATGTATCACTGCAAATAGCTCTGCTAGAAACTTGAAATATTCATTAAATATTCAATTCCTTCTCATTGACTTCTTGCACTGGCCAGTCTTCATACATTTCATATTGTTAAGCATTTACCAAGATTGTTTCCAGGGTTTTGTGTTTATTGCAAGTTTAGCTGAGAAAGATAACCAGTAGTTTGAATTCTTTTTAACTTCACAGATAATAGGATTATTTTAGCTGATGAATTGCAAATTTATATACTAGCACTTATATATTAAAAGCATATATATTAAGTATATAGTATATGTATTAAGTATATATACTTAAATAAGCTAGCTTGTTTAAGTATTGCTTATATATATATAATATATAGCTTAAATAGCTAGCACATATACTCAAGATAGTCCAAAAGATATTAAAAATAATGAATTTATACATTTCACATGGATCAATTCTTTCTTGCACTGCTATGGTTACTCTTCCATGACATGCCTTATTTCCTTGACATCCTTGTAAGCAACCTTGATTAGTTTCTTGGCTACCCACATATTTCATTAAACCACAGGCTTCAGTAAGACTGCAAATACCTGCTTCTTCACCTGAATGCTTATGGATTGTGCTCAGACATCATAGTCAATGATGAAATGTTGTTTACTTTGAAGCTAAAGCTAGATGGTCTGTTGGGATTTAAAAATAAAGCTTCTACATAGCTGTCTAATATCCTTAAAAATCGTCTTATTCCTTCATGGTAACACTGTGTTTTGTAGAAACTCAGAAGTTGTCTTTGCACTCAGCAAACATTTTGTTCTTGAGAAAGTTCCTTTTTTTTTTCAGTCCTGCAGTCTTTGTTTTTCTCTTGTTCATCTTTGTCTTTTACTTATAGATTGGTCCCAGTGGCTCATCAGGAAAGTGAACTACAATCCCGAGCTGAATTCTGTTAATTACTATACATCACTTTTTTTTTGTTCTGTTTTTCCCAATTAAAAAAGGAAATAAAATGCAAGCTACTTCTGTTCAATATCTTTTATAGTAGTATCCAAATTAATTGGAAGTTTTCTAAAAATCTGCAGTATTCTGTAAAAAGTGCTGCTTCTATAGCAACAAAAATACTAAGAAAATGGTAAAGCAGACTGAAGCAATATATTTCAATTTACTTAAGTAATTTTAAGTCATCCATTTTGAACAAATTCATATTTCAAAATTAAACCATTCCCCCTCTGATTAAATAATAAAGTACCTCTGTGAGGTAACATGATCACCGTGTATCTCATCTTATATCCTTGGATAGAACTAGTAAATGCTAGTGAATACTAGCTAATAAATACTAGCTTGCCTCCAGAACATGTTTGCACTGGGCTGACCAATCAATAAATCAATGTACCATAATTTCACGGAGTTCTTCTTGGGAATTAATAGTAGCTAGTAAATACTAGTAAAATATGAAACAACACTTCATCTTAGCAAAATGTTAGTAGTGCTAGGCTTTCCAATGCTTGACCAACAGAAACAGCAACTCCACACTATAGCCAGTATCAACACTCATGTAAGCTTTCATTTTAATTCAGGTATCTTAAAACTGCTTTACAAAACTGAGTCCAAACTCACTAAATTATCTAATACCTAAAGGCACAGAAACTCTTTACTCATACGTCTATCAGCAGAAGTAACGTGTTGCTGGACTGTCAAAGTTTATTGAAACAAATGCTTCTGACAACATGCAGTGTTTTCTGACTACATCCTATCAAAAAAATTCTGATCAGATGATCAGAAACACAAAACTTTACACATAGCTAATGTGTCAGATTTTCTTTTATTGGAGAGGTAATATAATAAAGAATTCTTTTTTTTTTCAGTACATCTCAAATGTTGAGGTCCAAATAAACTTAAAAACATATATTCAAATATAGATTCCTCGCAAAATTGTAAAATAATCAGAACTACAGCTTTTTATGACTGTTATGCTATGTATCAAATATTGAGGACTTTTATTGAGAAGTAACATTTGTAAATATAATGCCAATGAAAGCATATCAAATTATCTTGTTTTGTCTTTAACCTTTAAGATCTCAACTGCAAATTGGTCGAGATAATCTTTATTTATTCATAGAAATCAACATTAAATGAAGTGTATTAAATTTGTTAATTACTATCAATCACAATGAGAAATGACATAGATAAGTTAAAGGCCACTATTTATAATGGTGCTAAGGATTTTCCAGAGTTTTTATAGCTCTAAAGTTTTTAATTATTTATTATACTAAAAATCAAGAATCATTCTTAAAGGTAATAAAACCTGTCTTCCTTCCTAGTAAAAGTGAAATATTTGACATCAGCTTCATTGTCTTGTTTCCAAACATAATTGTGATCTTGAAGCTATTTCTTAGTCTTGTCACATACAATATCAAATAAAAAATTCAAAATTCCCTTGACAAATTTAATGCCAAAAATAGTAGAGTTAATTATTTGTTTTAAATAAAAGAGTACATATATTCTATATAAATAAAAAACTGAAAATAAATCATGAAATCAATTGAAAAAGTCATGATATAGTTACAGGAATCCCAAGATTAAGCATGTCATTACACAAAGTAAATAAAAGTTTATTTTAATTATGTTAATTCTAATATAAAGTATCAGGAAGCTCTAAAACAAAATGGACCTCATAAAGTCTTAGCTACAGACCATCTGGAAACTATCTCTCTTCAGAGAATTTTTTGGAATTAATTTTTTCCTATTGGGATGCAAGAGATGTTTTTCAGAACTCCTTTCTCCATTCTAAGAGCATATTAGTACTAAACTCACCTAAACACTGAATGCTTCGAGTTAAGGGGTTTTTTTTCTATATTTTGGTGGGATAAGACGTTTTGGTCAGTAAAACTAAAGCCAAATCTTCATACACGAGCATCTTAAGCAAGAGATCATACAGAAGTAATTCACCTAGTTAAATTAATATTGAATTATTAACATCTAGGTAAATATAATTAATGAAAGAAGAGGTTTAAAATTGGCCCAAAGATGTCTAGTTTTCTTGGTAAGAATGTGAGATGGAAAAAGATTCAATCTCCAGCCTGAAACAGGAAGAGTGCAGACTTAGAAACAGAGCTACCACCCAAGAGTAGGTCACAGCAAACTCTTCCGCCGGCTCTCTTCCTTGCAGGCTGCCCTTAAATTAGAAATCCTATCCTTAGGCCACAAGATACCTCCCCAACTACAGCACTGTTAAAGATAACAATCTGTTGAAAAATTGTGCTTTATGGAATCACTACTTTTGACTGACAACTATATCATTAGAATAAAACTTCACCAGTGTCAGTTTAACTGTGACAGCTGCAGTTAATCCTAGTAGTTGGTTCATGACAGGTTATGTTCAGTTTTATCCATGGCTGAAGTTGTGTTTTGAGCTTCCCTGGAAGAAATCCAGAGTAGATGAGATCTATTTGCGTCCAGAATGTGTTTGTACTGGGCTGACCAATCAATAAATCAAATGCACCATAATTTCAGGGGGTTCCTCTTGGGAATTAACTCAAATTAACTTCTGCAAAGGAGATGTGTCCAGAAAATCAAAATGAGACCCATATCATTCCTTGGATTGGGTTGTCTAATTTTTCCCACATGGAAGTATTAATAACTCTCTCTTCTAGAATGTTAAGGTCTACAAACTGCAGACTTGTTAGTATTATCAGTAGTATTGCCTGGAAATGGAAAATGCAAACGTTCAGAAAGAGGAGCCTATTTTTGTAAGCATTTAAATTTCAAATAGCATTCCAGATAAATTTCCTGGGTGACTAATGAACCTTCACAAAACTCTATGCATACCAAAAGGATAGTGCTTTGTGTACAACATATAGAGCATTATTGTTTTCAAGAAAGTGGAGTAAAGCAATTTTACATGAAACATATAAAATGCCTTGTTTTGTAAATAGCATTTTTTATGCAATTTTCTGAAAATAGAGCCCTTCATGTGACTATCTGTCTAGACTCTTTCCTGTTTTAAGAAATCTTATTACGTAAATGTCCCCTGAGTGAGCCCATCTTTTTCTCTCTAAACTGACAGTTCTGATCTCATTCATGAATCACTGTATTATATTATCTGCAGCATGCATCTCCCATGAGACTTGTTATTCTGTTCTTCTTCATTAGAGTTGCACCTGTAACATCACTTTATTTAAGGAACTGTCATCCTTCCATTAAAAAGAAAAGGAATCACTTAAGTCATAAAAGACTGGAATTAGTTTGGCAATGATCTTTTCAGTGAAAGTGTAGTACTTTCTGCTTTTTCTACATTTCCCTTAAACCTCAATATTTGCTCTGTATTGCCTTTCATCATGTACATTTTATTTTTTAATTAAACACTTCAATAAAACTATGTATGTGGAAAAAGCCTTGCAGTTTATGAATCCAAATATTAATTCTCCTGGACATGTCAATAAAGTCAATCAGTCTATGCTAGACTGTATATGTCTCTGAGGATCTAGAATGAACCAGACCTGCAGAATGAATCCTTTGTACGTATGTTGTAAGATAAATTTGGTCTATAGTAGAAAATGACAGTAAAGAAAAAGCAAAGTGATTTTTGGGGGACTTTGTATACTTAATATATATTGTAATTATTTTATAATATAGGATGAAAGTACAATTTAAAAGTTAGACTTCAAACCAAAACTGTCTTTTCAATGGTTGTACAGAGAAGCTTTTAACTTTCAGGATCCAAATTGCTTTTAGGAACAAAAAAAAGATTCTTCTTGATTGCATCTCTACAGTTGTGTGCTTTTTTTTCCTTTATTTAATCTTTAAAATAAAGCAAAGCATGGAGTTTTATGCATATATTAAGTGTCTCACCAAGCACACTTTCATCATTATTTGATGACTACAAACAATAACTTAAGACTGTATATCACTGTACAAAATTAATTCATTAAATATGTTGGTTTATTTCTACCAATATATAATTTATGCCAATGGAGAGATAATTTCAAGGCAACTGCTTAATTCCAAGGAACTGCTACAATTATTTAACCTATGGGAGAAAGTGAAAAGGATGTGGGACAGTATTCTGCTTAATGATCTGAGGCTCTTTTAAAGGGTCTTTTTAAAAGGTAGAGAAAGGTGTGGTAAGTTCTTCAAAATGTCCTTAATTCCTTACCAGGATTCATATACTCATATGAATAACACATACTCTAGCTACGATCATTATCTGGATGTTGACTTGCAGTGGGCAGTTAAAGGTGATATCAGTGGCTCATTTAAAAGAAGGATGCTATCTGGTTAATTCAGAATGTTTCCGCTGTCTTCTCAACTTAAAAAGATGTGGAATGACAGTAAAGAGTAGAAATTTGCTTCAATGAACTATGAAATAAGAACTTTTAAAATCATTACTGTTGGTTATGTTGCTTTATTTAATCTGAAGGAGAAAGTGGAAAGGACTGGTAAATAATCTGAGGCATTTCTACTACTCCCAGTGAATTCTTCCACATGCAATCAAATTATTTGATAATATACAGTAATAATGGCTCCCAGCAAGTTAAATAGGATGCTTATGATTATTGTTTCAATTTTTGAGATGGAATAGAAAATCTCTCACTAAAACCAGAAGTTGTGATTCAAAATGCTGCTCAAGATCCCAAATCTGAACAACAAATCTCTAGAATACAGCACAGGTGGTCTGAAATAGTCTATCAAACATAACAGTAACCTAGTCGTAATTCAAAACACACTAGAGTGGTACAGGATGAGCTCTTGAAAGTCCATGAAATGCATATCTCATCAAAAGGTCTGTAATTGGTCCTGTAAATGAAAAGTGTGATTCACACACAAGTCCAAAACTGAAAAACTCATTTTGTTGAAGGCCTGGAATACTCGAGATTGGCACATTTTATATTTTCATTCTTGTAGCAATAGCTAAACAAAACAAAAATATATGTATAAAGTACTATAAAAATTAAAACTTTAAGATTAATTATTTTAATATTAAACTATATTAAGTTAACTGCAAGCAACAAAAGTAGCATTTTCCATGAGAAAAAGGATTTTTCATAGGAAAAATTTTAAAAGGTTTGCTTAAAAATGTTTCATTAATAATCAACTCTTATTAAAAGCCATAATTTAGCTTAATACATAGCTCACTTTCACACATATCATTAAAATGTTATTTGCATGGCAGGAAGAGCTTTATTATTACGGAATTACGGAAGTTTGATAAAAGACATGCCAACATTTCTCTACCTTCTACAGATCAGTAAAGTTGAAACTTAGGTTTGGCTCATATTATTACAGGGAAGCAAACATTTATTTCAATATTCAAGGCACTTCAGTTTTCATATTATAGTACAATTAAATCATGTATTGCTTATACTGGGTTCTTCCTTTTTTTCCTAAATATCTCATTTAGGACTATTACACAAACACCAAAATCTCTACCATATTTAAATCCTCAACCATCACTATCTAAGAACTTTTATGTTAGCGTTCTATACTATTGATATGAAGCCAGTATATTTAGAAATAAGAGACAAAGTCTGGGTCCAAATAGCCCAAGCTAAATCACAGCAACAGAATTCTTTTTATTTGTTGTCACTCTCTTAATAACATTTTTATGTATTTTTTACATTCAATATCCTCTCACAGTATTAGCTCTAAAGTCGTATTCATATTTCACCCTGTGAATCTCATTATATTGGCAGGTAACATCACACACTGTGTGCCTTCTGCAAAATACAGGTACTGAATAACAATATATTCTTGTTCTGTGTTTTATTGTTTATGTAAAACCACCTGTCAAGACAATGTTCACTGTTATTATCGATGTGTTAGCTTCTTTGTGTTTTATTCAGAAAGACTTTTACTGATAAAATTTTAAAAGTGCTTTGCAAAATAAATGCTGAAAATTGCACAGTACATTATTACCCAAGAAATTTCTAGAATCGTTTTTATGATAAATTGCAAGTAATGACATGGAATCTTGAATTTCCAGTAGCAGCTAATGTTAATGTGCTGAAAATCAGTATTGTTAAAATACTCTAAAATAAAAACACTCAAACTTTAACACTTTAGACAAACTTTCAGTTGAAGCTAAAGAAAATAATCCACATATGGACTGCTTGAATAGAGACAGCAATTGACTAATTGAACAGTGAATATAGGATGATATTAGAACAAGATAAGAAATAGAAGTTGATAATTAAACATTTGAGGCTAGGTCATTAGCACAAACATGGTAAACTTTCATAAAATTTGGGAGTATTAGAGGATGCTGTCAAATTTAGTCTGAGCTTCTTTTAAAATTTTAGAAAATATTATTTTTATAGAAATATGCTGCTTATATTGCAAACTACAAAACTGTCTCTTCAGCTACTTGAAAAGAAAGAATAGATGTCTTTCTCCTACTGCTTATAAGTGAATGGACAATTGTCACCATGGTTTTTTTCCCCCATCAAATTAAACAATTATAAGCTCAGATGTCGCAGGAACACTAAATCAACAAGTAACCTGAAAACCGAAAACATGATGGTTAGGATCCTAGTGTTTGTTTAGATTACAAAATCTAAGACAATAACTCATCTTAACTCTTAATCATCAGTCAGTTCCCTGGGGTGCAGTTCGTAGTAGTTCACAAAATCCTAGAGGACTTTTGCATTGTGCCTGTTGACTCCTATATTTCTAGTTCAACCAATTGAATGAATCCATCAAAATACTTAGAATGTCTCTAAATCAAATATCCTACATTAATCTCATACCTTCAAAAATCAGCTTCTTGCTGCACATACTCTGACTTTCCTTACTATAAAAGAAATTGCTCGTACTTTCTGTGTAACATCAAGAACAGATTTTAAAAATATTTTTAAATTCTATTTTAAAGAATATTTCAAATCATAATATTCCTTTATTTGTGCTATTCATTTTTCTGCTTACTCATGCCTTCAGCTTTCTTCTGTCAGGAGCCATGAAACAATGCTTTTCCTCTTTGCTTTCCCTTCATGGTTTCAACAGCCTTTCTAACAGCCTTCTTGTTATAGCTTGTAGATTTTACAAGTAGATTGATAGCTTGGTGGCTTAGTGGCAAGATTTACTATTTGCTCTTTTTTGCAGATGCTATGGTTCTAAGTGAATTTCTAAGTTTACGAAAGACAATTAGAGAAGCTTGCTTGACAGCATTCAAACTATTAAAAAAAAAAAAAAAAAAAAAAAAGCTTATGGTTAGAGTAGTTACAAGCAGCCCACAGAAATCTATTGGGTATAGCATATATGTGGCCACATTTTCCCAGATGAAGGAAAGGCAGAAAAAGGATCACATAACTTAGAATATTAAATGGTATTTCACTGGAATTGCCATTGTGAATAGGTCACTATTATGATTCTGCGTTGAACAAGGAAATAAATAAGAGCAAAGAGATATCAAAAACAAATAACACTTTCATATAAATCATTTAAAATGTATCTCACAGAAATGTGATGCATCATGGAGGTTCATTTCCTGAACTGTTGTTAAATGATCCAATATATTTCAAAATCTGTGGTTTAGCATATGATATTTGGAAGATATTAATTCTACTCGAAACATTAGAAGTAATCTTCCTTTTAAAAAACTATTTTGCAATAGTAAAGATTTTGCAATCTCTGAGAACAACAGGTAGAAAAATAGAGAAAATAACAGAAATTGATATATATGATGTCCCTCTATTTAGAGATAATTAAAAATAAATTATAGTTTTCAAAAGGCTTGATATTAGCCTTAACTTTGAACATTATATATACTAAATGTCGGATAGGTAGTAAGATGTTAAAGAGAAAAATAAACTACTTTGATGATCAATTACTTCATTAAGTTGATATGGTGAAAAGGGTGAGATGGAACAATTACTTTATGACAATGTTAACATAATTAATAAGATAATGCATTATCTTTTCTTTCTAATATTATTAATATTTAAAATCTTCACTGGACCAATGCTTCATGAGCAGTATTTTCAGCCTTACTCCTCTAAGGAAATGACAGTGATCAGATTCAGAGTTTCTCAGTTCTCCCAGGACTATGTTGACTTTAGCTGCTGTGCTTAGTCATTCACCTATTAAAGGAAACAACAAGACAGGACAATCATTCAGTGCCAAAACTAATTAGCACGAATAATAAGCACAGATCAACAGAGATGGACACTAAATTGCATTTCAATGCACTCATCATCGCTTATGTAGCATGAATGACAATGCTGAGGAACACTGGATGACTTATCTATCAACCCTGCCTCCCTGCTTACTGAAATAGAAAAAGAACAGGAAAGAGAAAAGCTGAAGAGAATTAAGAGAAAATATTCATTTTAAAATAATAATTTTAAATTTCCATAGCCTTGTGAAATAAGGAGTGCATACACAGATATACAAGGAACCATTTATTTTCTAACACTGCTACTAGGTTATGCCAAAGTATAAAAGTACACAACAGATCTGTATAGAATGGTCAGACTATTAATATAAACGGTTGCCATATATTATATTTGCTTTTAGCATTGTACTTTAAAGTCTTCTAGAGACCTAAAACTTTCACACAGCATCCATATGTAGTAAACAGGAGCAAAAAGAGAGATTCAGTGAAAAAAAAATAGTATAACAGGATTCTGATCTTAAATATTTCAAACACTTAGCTTTAAAATAACAAATGAAGATGGAAGTATTCCAAATACCAGCTCACCCTTTTGTACTCCCCACACCTCCTGTTATATTTAATTAGGAACATTTGTTCCCAGGTAATGATAGAATATGATAGATAGGTAGGTAATGATAGACATACATTAAGTAATAGCAACCTGGTATATATGAAAAACAGATATACAGTTGTTCATTAATCATAGCACATCCTTTCAGCTAGGGAAAGTGTATGTCAGAAGGCAAGGTTTCAAAACACACTGAAAATTATACTGTCAGGTTTACCAAATTAGAATTGTCTTTTTAATATAACTGAGATATAACAAAGGGTAAGTCAGCACTGCAGTTCTAAACTCTTCTTTCGAAGGGAGCCATCCTTCAGCAATGTAAAAATAAGGTCAAAGTGAAAGCATGTCATTCTACTCTTCCATCCATCCACCAAAGGATGCTTTACCCACTGCTTTTACTTTTTAAGCTCTCTTCAGCACTTTGAATTGAATATGAAATTCAGATAATAAGAAAGTAAAATTATTAACTTTCAGGCAGATTTTTTATTTAACACTTTGACTTTCCAAAATATATTCTTTTATTGCTGCTCAGAAGAAATAAATATGGATAATAGTTAGTGATTTCTCCCTGTTCCTCCATACTCCGCATCCCCTTTATGTTTGAATTGCTTTTTGGTAGTCAAGAAAGCTTCAAATGGTCAGGCTATTTCTCCATGTCATTTCTCCATGTAGGAATGTTATGTGCCAATGTCAACCCTGTTATATTTGCCTCATTAAAAAGGGGATTAAACGGAGGATATGATAGCTCTCTTTTCCAGAGAATTCCCACTTGAATATTGATTTCCTGATTATTTACAAGCTACAGGCAAGGGAGAACATGGAAATAAGAAACCAAGCTTGTTGGTCATCCCCAGCTGGTCATCCCAAAGCTCATTATTGTCTCCCAAACTAGGTATAATCTAGGAATAGTTTTATAACTTTGCTCTGTAATTATATTTCACTTTAATTTTCTCTTCACATGGTAAGATGTGGAAGGAAAAGGTCTGCTTCCATAGGTGCCTACTTTAAGAAGGTCAGAAATGACAGAAAAGTGATAGAAATACAAGTCAGACTTTAAGTCAGATTTTTGAATACAAGAAAGAGAAAAAAATATGATTAAATAGTGATATATGGTTAATAATTAAATATGATTAAATTAAATCCAAATAGAATTTGAATACAGCCATTCCCAGTTTATCCAACAGTAGAGCCTGCTCTATCACAAGCTGCTAGTCTATACATCCTACATAGTATATATTACCCTCAACTTATGTAAAAGGGAATACAGTACAGATCTTAATCACTGCGGTTCCCCATAAACTCACCCATAAACATTATTTTGAACCTTTACTACCCAAAAAGAAGATAAAAAACTTTTTTTTTCCTACATCCCAGAAGTCCAATTTGTTGGAGGTTGCCTGCCTTTCCAGCAGGCGGGCAACCTTGAGAATTAACAGAGGTATGTGTGCACTATCCTTCACTTTTCGTTGCCAGAGAAGAGGTGTTACGTACACAGACATCATCCATGACTTGCAAATGGGCAAAAAGGAATGTCAGCTCTGCAGAGTATTAAGAAGGAAATCATTTTGGCTACTGCACATCCCAACAAACCAAAGACATGGGAGCATGGGATTCATGCAGGCTACTATAATTTTGTATAGTATCTTCCATCAGGCACTATAAAATCTGAGGAAGGAATAAACAGAATGCTAAATAAGACACTGTGAAGAGCATGATAATAGTAACAAAGAAACAACAACAACAAAAACAAATTCTGCTAGCAATATGCAACAGGAGCTTCTCATGCTATCACAAAAGATTTTTCTTATTCATAATGAAAGTTGAGATAGCTAGATATTTTAAATCAGAAATCTATCTGCACAACCTTCTGCATTACAGTCACAAAAATGAGATGTCTTCAGATGTCTCTTTCTACATTTGGTGTTTATATAGTTCAACAAAATCAAAATAAAATCATGTCAAGAAAAAGACACCTTATTTTTACAATACAAGGTTAGCATTAGGATTTTGTTAAAGTGAAGGTCAAAATCAGGTTGTTATGAGTCATACTGGTTCAGCTTTATGAGAAAAATAACCTTTGAACTTGAGATTTCCAGATGTTACTATTTGCTGTGTAATGGTCAAAACAGATCATAAGCGTAACCCACATTGAGAGCTGGCAGGAATCCATAAACAAATGTATCATATTAGTTTTTAACTATTTCATCATAACTACGTGTGTCATATATACAAACAGAGATTTCATAAATCTTTACATTACAATAGTGCCCAAAGGAATTCATGACAAATTCAATTAATTTTCTTGTATTTATTTTCCTTTCTTTTTTTGGTTAGTTGGCTAGTTTCCTGATAAAACAGTTCTCCCTGAGAACATACTTTGGGGGGAGGGAAGGGGAGAAAAGCAAGGTTTAGTGTAAATTTAAGATAGTTGTATATCCTACGCAACTTTCAGCTGCTCGCCTTTATACTGAAAAGTACAGCAGCAAAATAAAGCATATTGATCATAATTTTAAATCAAAATGACCTTAAGTTTATTCTATCTTCTTTCTCAATATTTACAGAAATGTTCAGTGTGCCATGAATATTTAGGCCCTGGAAAATTAGTTGGGATGGGAAAGAGAAGAGTGCCAGAGTTCAAGATTCTTCTCAGAGGAAGATCTAGCAGCTCCCACATCTGTAAAGACAGAAATCTCCCTACATCACTGCTACTGATTTAATTTGTATATGTAGTGTGCAAGTAAACACTTTATGAAAAATATATGTTGTATGCTTAAAGGTAGTTCTGTGGTAGAATCCCAAATGGGCCGTACTCTACTGTGATCAGACTTCAGAGGATGTTGGGGTGATACCATTTACATATCCTATTGTAACCTTGTAACCTAATTATCACAAAATATTTAGTTCTCTTTGTAAGTTCTCCAAGAAACCCGAAATTCACAAAACCATGAGAAGGTATAATCCAAGTAATCTGTAATCCAGGTTTAAAAGTAATAATCATTGATTTACATATCCTAAAGAGACATATAGACTTTCAACATAAAAATTACCTTTCGTATCTTTGTCTAATTGTAATGTAAAGATTTTTACAGGAAACATTTGCAAATATAAGGTATAACAAATATAACAGTATACATAAGCATGTATGATACATGTACAGAAGCTGTATTTATATTTCTATATGCTACCTGATGTTTTTAACATGAATTATTCTCCACACTATTAGAACCACACTCCTACAAGGAAGGAAGATGCTTGTGCATATTTGTAAAGAATTTTTTGTTGCTCTTACTGATGTTTACTGTGATCTTTATACATGTTGATCTCATTGGGCTTTTTCATTTTCTAGTCGAGTCAAATTCAACTTCTTTTGTATCAACTCAATTCATTTAGTGCAAAGCTCTCATGGATGTATATGAAAATTTAATAGAAGAGTAAATTAATGAAAGAACAATGTTTCATACATAAACATTTTTTTTAAGTGTACCATGCAGATTAATTGCTTCCACAGTTCTGTCTTGCAAAATATATTGAGAACAATTGCTTGAAGTGCTTATTGGCATGACAATTCTGCATACCTTTCACATACATAGGTACCTTGCAAGACGACCTTAGCAAAGGAAAAAAAAAACTGAGTTTAGACTCAGATCTAAAAGATCTATTTCTTTTCTAAAGTTAAATTGCTTCCTTAAGAATTGGTAAGACATATAATTTTCTTCAGTCTATGTTTGGGTCACTGTGAAAGCCACACTATTAATCAAGATGAAAGAGTACTCAAGGGCTGTTTGGTTAATACATAGAAATAAAATATCACCAATAGGATGTTCTAGAGCAAGAATTCTTCCACAATCCTGCATCTTGATTCTAATACATCTAGTTATTTAACTTGATTGCAATTAGTCTCCTTTTTGATGATTTCTTTTCAATCTTTTCAACTGCTAGAAAAAGGTTAGTTGTACTGTGGTGTAATTTACATTTCATTATAAACTGATCCAAATGATCGGTTTGGCCTTTGAATTTAGAATTTAAGAAGCAGCTAATTAGGTAATTCATGACATCATAACTCATCCTCTCCTACAACGCAATTCAATTCAGAAACATTTGTTTAGATAGACAATGTCACCAAAATGTGTATTATAAAACAGAAATAATTTCAATCAATCTGCATCCCTCAAAGTATTATTTTCATTTTACAAAAGACAAAGAAATGATGATTAAAAATTAATTTTTTCAAACACTTTTATTTCATAGTAGTCAGTACACTATATGGGCTGAAATACCAGTATAATCCTGCAGGATGTATTCAGTATCTCCTTTTCTTCCTCTTTTTTTTCTGTAGAGCCCTGACCTAACTCACCTACACTAAGGTTTAAATGCAGTCAATAGTTAATCATGCGGCATATATCCTGTGCTGCTTCAGCTCTGTCTTATTGCCCTTTCAGGGATTTCCACCATTCTTCAATTATCTTCCAAGAGACTGAAGTTCTGAGATTTCCGGCTTGAATGTGCAGCCTATTTCAGGAATGTTTACAATTAAAGAAAGTCAAATTCTTGTTCTTTAAATGAAGCTTGGAATCTTTTCCTGAATGTCTCCTCCTTCATTTATGTCCACAACCTTCAGTCACAAAATAACTAAATACCTTAACTCCTTGAGTTACATGATCATAATTAGTATGATCATAATATGAGGAAACCGAGAAATGTCAAATGAGATTTTGGCAGTCAAAGGTCTGGGTGGCCAAGTTGTGTTCTCCTCTATTCTGCCAATGAGAGGAAGAGATATGAGGAGGAAAAGGCAGATATTACAGCTTAACAACTGGCTGCAAGTCAGGTCTTGACAAAAGAGTTTTGGTTTCTCTGACCCTGAGACTCTGAAGATCATCAGCTAATGGAGAATGGTAAGAGCTAGCTCAGCAAGAGGAGCACCACATGTCTTTGCCAAAATGTTGGGTAGCCTGGTTAGGAGGGCTTTAAACTAATCAAGAAGGGAGAAAGAGAGTATTTCATGGACAGGGCAATCAGTGTTATACAGCCAAAGTCATAAAGCATCCAGCAGGTGTATGTGGGGGGAAATTAGTATAGGATATGATTATTGCTAGAAAGCAGCTCCATGGAGAGGGACCTGGAAGTCCTGGTTGACATCAAGTTGACCATGAGTCAGCAGTGTGTCCTCGTGGCCAAGAAGGTGAATGGGATCCTGGCCTGCACCAGCAGGAGTGTTGCCAGCAGGTGGAGGGAGGGGATCCTGATCCTCTCTACTCAGCTATGGTGAGACCACACCTAGAGTCCTGGGCTCCTCAGTATAAAAGAGACATCGAGCTGCTTGAGAGGGTCCCAGTGAAGGGCAACAAAGATGACTGGGACATCTCTCGTATGCGGAGAGACTGAGTGAGTTGAGCCTGTTCAGTCTGGAGAAGAGAAGGCCGAGAGGGAATATGATTAACATGTATAAGTTCATGAAAGAGGAATATAGGGAGGAAGGGGCCAAGCTCTTCTCAGGGGCCAGTGACAGGACAAGAGGCAATGGGTGCAAACTGCAACACAGGAAGTTCCATCTACATATGAGGATGAACTTCTTCACTGTGAGGGTGACAGAGCCTTGGAACAGGCTGCTCAGGGAGGTTGTGGAGTCTGCTTCTCTGGAGATCTTCCAAACTCGCCTGGATGCCACCTTGTGCCACGTGCTCTAGGTGTCCCTGGTACAGCAGGAATGTTGAACTAGATGATCTCTAGAGGCTCTTGCAACCTTAAACATTTTGTGATTTTGTGATTGTATAGAACGTCTTCTCAGCCTTCCTAGGAAACCTGCAGGCTCACCTTAAATGCTTAAATGGGGAATAAACAGGAGGAACTGGAGATCTGTATGTGGTCCCAGCATGATATCACTTTGGAATTACAGAGATGCAGCAGGATAGATCACACGACTGGAGTGCTGTCATGGAAGGCTGTGTGCTTTTTAGGAAGGACAGGCTGGGAGGGTGAGGTAATGGGTTTGCTCTCTATGTAAGAGAGTGACTGGAATGCATCGTGCTAAACCTGGGAGTGGGTGATGAGCAAGTTGATGAGTGGGTGATGAGCAATCCTTGTGGGTAAGGATTAAAGGGAAGACTAACGGGAGACGCTCTGGTAGGCATTTGCTTTAGGCCACCTGATGAGGAAGATGATGAGGCCTTCCACAGGCAGCTGGAAGCAGTATTAACGGTCATAGGCCCGGGTTCTCATGAGAGGCTTCAACCACCCCTGACATTAGCTGCAAAGACAGGGCTAGACACAAACAATTCTTTAGGCTTCTGCAGTGCACTGATGATAACTTTTTGACACAGATTGTGGAGGACACTATGAGGAGAGGTGGGCAACTGGACCCTGTACTAACAAATAGAGAGGAACAAGGAAAGGAAAAGAAAGCAAGGGAAGGGAAGGGAATCAGACTATGATATAGTTCCTCATTCATATCGGCCAGTGAAGACTATGGCAGGAATGATAGCTCTGCATTCCTTCTCCATTAAACTGGGAACACCTTATTGCAGTAAGCAATGAGGCCATACCCTTGAAGGTCTGGTTTTGTTTCTCGCTTGATAAAATAAGTACATAATTGGACCTTTCTTTCCCCATAAGAGATTGCCTAATTTAGCTTCTATTTTTTTGATTTTTTTATTACATCTTTCATTAAATTGCTGGTTTCTTAAGCAGTTCATGCACATATTAATTCTTTACAGTCACAAACCTAATCCAAAATTGAAATCTATACTTCTGTTTATAAAATAACCCTGGATCATGAACTAGAGAGAAAGTACTAATATGTACTCCCCTACATGCACTCTTAATGCCAGTCTGGGCATTCAGCTAGGATCTTTCCTGTCTTGTTCTGTTCTGCACATGATAGAACTTTTCAGCAGGAGTCCACTGCAACTTCTTTCACTAGGCAGCTAGAAGGCATATATGGGACATAGTAGCAAAGCATACATAGGCACACATAGGCCTTCTCATCCTTTTTTCGGAGCTCATTGAGGTGAACATTTTAACTTGATCTGGAAAAGCTGTAAGATAGGTCTGAGGTCATAGTTAAGATGCTGTTTTATGTCATAAGCATGCCTTTGGAGTTCTATGGCTCTATATCAGTATTACTTATAAGATTAGGACTAGTACTGGAAATAAAAGATAGCTCTGTTGCGGCTTCGGCGGGCCAGGAATATCAGAGCCAACACTCATGGAGGTTAGACACTGACTTCGTTTCTTCTGCGTTCGCGTTACAGTTTTATACGGTTTGAGCAAAGTGCGCGGATAGCAACAGTCCAAGAGTCAAGTGAGGGTTGGCGGGTTCCTCACTATCAATTATCTTCATTGGCAACCGGTTGCCAAGCCGGTTGCTATCCAGCTGTCTGGAACGCGGTGGAAACATCTGCATCCTGTCTTTGTGGTCGCGCTAGTTCCTCATTCTGAGTGCAGGTTCTGCATTCGGTGCACTGGTTCTGCATTCTGCGCTGCCCAAGGGCAGGTCAAGGACACCCCCCAGACACCTCTCCAACATAGCTCCAATTTCCATTTAATCACTAGTCCATCTTGAATATCAGTTTTGTGAAAGGCATCAGTATGGATAACTTCATCTCCAGCCATCTTAGTTCATGACTCACAACCCTGCTCAGATAGGCAATCTGTGGGCTACTTTTAGTAAGAAGCACTCATGCCTCTGCATGCAGCATGTCTTTCCAAAAATGTTTTCCACCTGTCATGGAACGAGTGGTGGCGAGGATGAGTGGGGAGTGACAAAATGCACTTCACTTGTATGAAAGAAATAATAATAGGATTTATTAATATGGACAATGATTTCACGAGATTCTGTGGCAAGGTCGCTTATTATTTGCTACATGGAGGCTCAAGATAATACACAATTATCTTGGCATACCCTGCCATTAGGTCCCGAGGTTCAGATTGGAACCTCTTGCTTTCCAAGCTCCTTCTGAGAGGAGTCTGGGTGCGGCTAGATCCAATCCTTGTCCCAGACCTGGTCAACGGTTTATGATTAAAGGTTTCTGTGTACAGTTACAAAGTAAAGTTAGAGAGCACGCTAAATTAACTTACCACAAATCTGTTGTGGAAAGGAGGGTCTCTCAAATTCCAGGAGTAACCTTGAGAGGCGTCCCTGCTCAAGAGGAGATCCTGATGTGCAGCCCGCTGCCATGCCAGGAGAGCTCAAGGGGCTCTCGGGCTATCCGCATGTTTATAGGATAAAATGATTGACTTACAGTCATTCTTTCATTTCAGAGCAACATTGGCTAGTGTATTAGCTTTACCTTCCCTTTGGGATGCAGCCTTCAGAACTGTTATGTTGAGTCTAAGTCGGAGAAGAAATCAGAATGGTGGTGTCTACCAGGACTAGATAAATTGCTAATGGTTAGCAACTGACCTGGGCTGCATGTAAGGTACAGGTCAGGTTGAGCTGGGAAAGGAGCATATCTGTCACACCACCATAAGGTGTAACTTATCAACACTGATAGATGAATCACATGTTTATCTCTGTAAAATCTCTTTTCTGAACTGGGCAATTCTAAATATGTCATTACAGATCGTAACTGTTACTTATTGCTCTTGCTCCTGGCAAGATACCTACCTACACAGAGCTGTTTCTGTCAGTCTCAGAGTTAATGTCTTCTTGAAGACAGTAGTAGCTAATTATCCAATGGTCTCAGTTACAAACTCCATGGTTATCAATATTGGCAACAGTGCTTCCAAGTTACTAGCTTAATTTATTTTACATCCTGGCATAGGGAGGAGCCCAGCCACGAGCCTAGATGCACACATCTGGATCAAGATTGAGCAAGAAAGGGAGTTGTGGAGGCGTGTGCTTGTTCGGGGGTAGATCTCTGTAGCGCAGAAGTACTCTCAAAATGGCTATGCTTCTGCTTCAGAAAAGAATTTCCTCACATGAGAAATAAAATCAGCAGTTTTATTTCTGTGTGTCTAAGAAATAGAGGGAATAATACTTTTTTTAGGTCCCTGCTTCCAAGGAATTATTACAATAGGACAAATAAGTTTGGCTGTAGATCTATCTGTGGTCTTAAAAGAAGATCTGTAGATCTGCGGTCTTAAAAGAAATTGTTCTTCTCTTTTTGGATTGTTCAATGATGCAATAGGTGGATAGTTTCTCTTGGAAGACTATCGGTATAGTTGAGAGGACCACAACCGTCATTTTGATTAGAATGGCAGAAACTTAACATCTTCCAGGACTCCTCTCAGTGATTCAGGAAGAGTTACAAACTGAATCATCACATAGTTCTTTTCTCTTAAGCTAGATATTTTTTTCTTAATACTTAATACTTTTTGGTTTTGGTAAACTTCAAAGGCTTAATCAAGTTATTGAAACATTTTGGAAACTTCTATTGACTTATAAAAAAGTAATGATCTGAAATTAATTTTTAACCTTCCACTTCTGTTTTAGACAGACACGAAAGAGAAGACTTAACACTTAAAATTCACTTTAAGATTCAATTTAATGGCTATTGAAAATTCAAAGTTTAGAAAGGCAGAATAATGAAATGAAAGTGGCTTAAACTAATTCATTTTGCTTTTCATTAGCAACAGACTGGAAATATCCTAGCATCTAGTTATCCTGCTCCAATTGAGGTAATCCCTTCAGACTGAGATAACCATCTTGAGAGATTACTAATTTGATTGTAGCCATTTCAGTGTACTGAAGAATGACACTGAACGTGTGTTTAAGAACAAGGACTTTGGAGGATACAGCAATATATTTATTTTTTCACTTTAGAACTTGGAAAATCTTTATGATACTTTTGTTTTCTATATTTAAACTTAAAGATATTCATAAAATCAAATACTTCATAGGAGGCAAAAAAAACCCCTAAAATCTAGTTTAGTACACAAAAATGCATCCATTTTTCTCAAGGGAAATTTACCAGCCTCCTCAAAGGGAACAGTAGCAGGCTCTGTTATTACAAGGACTTTATAGTTTCAACGCGGTTCTGGGATGTGGTAACATGCATTAGTCGGTTGGATGAAAATACTGCTCCTAATTATATCAGAAGCCATAAATGCCTTTAATGGATTCCTTGCTACTCTATGGAAAAGGCGTGTAAAAGAAGAAAATGTGAAATCTGTGAGATGGTCTCACTTATCATTTTAAAATTACCATGAGTCAGAGTTAAAAGAAGTTTCCCATTTCATTGTCTTTCTGTTTTCTTCGAACTCCATAAGGAACAGTTTTGAGTGTAAAAATGTGTAATGTGATTTAAAGGTGCTGTAATAGTATACTTATGTTCCTTGACTGTGTCTTTCAATAAATATGTTAATTCTTTGTACTTCTAAGGAATAGGTCTTTATAAATAGTACTTTTTCAAAACTACTTTTCAAAACATCTCAAACTTTTCAAAAACTAACAAAAAGCCTGGGATATTTTGGTTCTCATTATATACATGTATGTATACATTTTTCGAAAAATGCAAACACAGGAAAAAATGTTACCTGCAATTCAATCCTCTAGAAATAAAATAATCTAGACTAAATTCTTTATTTTGATATAGCTAGTGTATATATCAGAGTATAGGCATTTTGGGAAGCAGTATGTGTATGAGTATTAATGAATTTTAAGATCAATCATCTGTGATTTTTGCAAGTGTTTCCGAGGTTGAGTAAGACTTAAACACACATTGTTTGCATTCAAATAGACAAGAGCAGAAATTTCGCTCTTTTGAGGTAAAGTGAATTAGGAGCTTGTGGCCCTAATGTGCTGAGGATAAAGAAGCAAACAGGATATCAGATTGCTTCTTTTTTTGCTCTCCCTCTTCAATGCAGTAGAACCTTGGAATTCCATTCTCCATACATATTTCCTTTGAAGTCCTTTGCCTCCTTAGAATGAAATTAATATATCAATTATTCATATAATATAATAATAATTAATATAATAATAATATAATTAATATAAAAGTTCCATAACATATATTTCATGTCCTCATCTCTGGGGAAGAAATAGGTAGACTCACCAATCTATCCATTGATTAAATGGGCCTCCAAAATTATCTGTTAATACTATATGTGCAGCTTCTAACTTGTAGCTGTGAGTTCAGCTTCAGAGTTGCACACTCTGAAAGTTTCTCTTCTATTCCTTATATTCTCATCTCCAACAAAGAAAGTTCAGCAAAAAAGAACTTTAGACAGGAAAAAATAAAATAGGACGGGGTAGTAACAGTAGAAGGCAGATGGACATTGAAAGTGGAAGAATACACTTAGAGGTGTATAAATCAGTAAGAGGAAGTAATGAATACAAATAGGACAATAAAATGCCCATGACTAGTACCTAGAAAGATTAGACTATAAAAACACCAGATTTCAGATTAAAGCACGTATGAATTTACCAGGGAATTTTACATCACTCCTTTTTTAGCCTGGGAAAATTTTATTTCATCTGAAATAATAATAATTCAGCAGTCTTTGGAATAAATATATTAGATCATACTGAATGACCTCTCTTTCCCTGAGGAGTATACCCTTGAGCAAGAACACAATGCTGCAACTGTGAAAATGTTTAGTTGATCTCTTCATGATTTTGTTGACTGCACAAAAGATATTATGCAGTCCACTTGCACCTGCCAATGCAACCTCAGGACTGGCAAGGTGGATTCTCAGAAGGCCTGCTCTGCATAGCTTCATAAAGCAATGAAACAAGCGTTAACTTCCGCAAAATGTTATGGTGAGCTTTGGCTTATTGACTTAACCTTGACTCCTTCACCTTGTATTCGTTGTTCCCAAGGGAAGGGTCTGTTGAGATGCTTCTTGTTAACTCATTCTTGTGCTTGATAGCTGTTTTCAAAATTCTAGCCTGGAATTGTTTCATGAGTTGAATTTCTTGCCACATCCAAAGCATGAAATCTGTTGGAAAAATTTTAATTCAAATCTGTTCCCTCATTTTTATTTGAGAGATAGTTATTTAGAGTATTAAAGTATTAAATCTCTCTTTCTAATTTTGTCTGTTTAATAAGTAAACACAGTAAACTGTGAATAGAATTTGTTTTCCATCATCACCATAGCCATTAATGTCAATGTAATAAGGTAAGCTTCTTATTTAAATGACAGCAGCCGAAACATCAGTGGCTTGTCCTGAGGTTTATGAATCTGGTAAAAAGTTTCACAGCCTCCTTTAGGATCCTTTCTTGATGAAAATGACTGCAGTTTGCACTAGCAGATTTAGCAGCTTCTGCACAACCAATAGCACACTGCTGAGCACAGCATGATTTGATTTAGTTGTTATTCTAGAGTTGTTTTAATAGTCAATAGGAGACAGGTCCTCTTAGGTACATTTCCTCTGAATAGTTGTTAGGGAGCGTCAATACTTTTTCTACACAGTTGAGAGAACCATGGATAGCATTGCTTTTTGGACATTCAACACCGTGTAAAAGGCAAGGACACAAGGCAAAACTTATATATTTGTGTCTGAAACATTTGTGCCTGATTGATTGCCAAATGGATCCTGAGATGGAGACCAGTCAGAAAAAATGCTGCGGGACCCTAGGCTAGGCTATGCCAAGTGGTAACTAGTGTAGGTCCCAGTTAACTGTCTGAAAGTCTGTCTGTATGGAAGAAAAAAATCTGCCATATCAAACAGTATGGCAGTCACTCCTTTAAATATCTACACAAACAAAAACTGATAATAAATAAACTGAATCATTCTGTGCCTGAAAGATCTTAATCTTTTCCAAATTATTATTCTACTTACACTGCCCAAGCTCCTTACCTTCAACAGACAGTCTTTCCAGATTATGTGAGAATACAAAGGAAGAAATGCTAAATCTAAAGAAAGAGTATTAGAAACAAATCTTTTATTTATTTATTTTTTTGCTTTTCTGATTGTGATGCTTCTTTTTGGAGAGGTTTTCAGTGGGAAAGTGGTCTCTTCATTTGGTCCAGACATGATTGGATTATATTTAGCAAACTTTTTTTAACACCAGGAGAAAAGCAGAAATGTGTCCAGTCCTTAAGATCTACCGTGGCACAGCCAGCTCTAGGATGTGTGTATGTCTGGAAGGAAGGGATCTTCATATTGAAACAGATGGCCAGCAATTCACTATAACTGATCAAAGAAAGATGGGAAGCCAGAAAAATAAAGTCAATGATAGTTTTTCAAAGATGAAGATGAAATAATAATTGTACTTTCAAGAAAAGCTGAATGTGCATGTCAGAATAATTCATAGATAAAAAAGGAATAGCTTTCAAATCTGTGTCTCCCCCAACCTTTTATCAAATAGTTTTAGTTCAACAAACATTTCTTTAAAAGAAAATCGTTTTTGTAAAAAATACTCTTTATTTTTAATATAAAGCAAATACATAATTTATTTTTAATATAAAGCAAATACATAAATTAAGATTTTTTTTTGCCATTTCATAATATCTATCCTGCACCTGAAGACCACATGGTTTTATCCACTTCTAGACAGACATAATGTAAACATCTTCATGCAAGATAGTCAGCTTAGCATCCCATTACTGTTTTTTAGTCCATTTGCTTTGTGCTAGAGTCTTTGTATTTAGTTTAATCCAAATTTTTCTATTACAGAATCATAGAATCATTGAGGTTGAAGGTTAGAAACATTAAGATTAAGGTTAGAGACCACGAAGTTTAACCTCCTTGCACATGCAGGATATCCTAGAGCATGTGTCACAGGATTGAGTTCAGAGAAGAAGACTCCACAACCTCTTTTGGTAACCTGTTCTAGTGCTCTGTCACTCTCACTTTTAAGATTTTTTTCCTTAAGTTCGTGTGGAGACCTCTCTTCACCACTGAAGAGAGTCTGGTCCCATACTCCTCACTCCCTCCCTGACACTGATCAGATCCCCTCTCAGCCTTCTCTCCTTCAGGCTGAACAGGCCCAGCTCTCTCAGCCTTTCCTCATAGGGCAGATGTTCCAGGCCCCTGAACATCCTTGTAGCCCAGCACGAGACTCCCTCCAGTAGTTCCACATCTCTCTTGTAGAGGGGAGCCCAGCAGTGGATACAGTATTCCAGAGTAGAGGGAGATGATCACCTCCTTCGACTTGCTGGAGATACTCTTCTTAACGCACTGCAGGATCCCATTGGTCTTCATGGCTACAAGGGCACACTGCTGCCTCATGGTTAACTTGTCGTCCACCATGATACCCAGGTCTCTCTCTGCGGAGCTGCTCTCCAGGAGGTCATTCCCCAGCCTGTACTGGTGTCTCCAGGAAGAGAGCTCATATCACTTTCAAATGTTATATGTGTTCATATTTGTTTAAAAGGAATGCTTGGATTTTTTAAAATGTAAGTCATTATGGATATTGAATTAACTGCAACAAAACAAGAAAAATAATTTGGCAAATAAACTGAGATTTAATTTTAATTATATAAACTCAGATATTTAAATCCTTGAAAGAAATTTCTTTGTTTTCCGTAGTCATTTTTATAATCACACATATTTAATAAGTAAAGCGATGGAAGACAAGAGTGGTGAATGGCGTTAGTGATGTTACAAAAGCTGAAAAAATATGCTGTATGCTATCAAGATGGCCTTGTGGGAACTGGCAAATATATATAGTTAAAATATTTTAAATAAATATTGCAGTGTAGTTTTAATGGTTTTGTAAAACCGCAACATAAATGGCAACGTCAAAATGTAAATTCCAGCCTGTTATGATACTAGTACAGTGTACATTTCCCTCTAATAAGCAAGTAGCTTTGATTTGTTTTTCAAGTTTGCTTTATGCAACACATTGTCTTGATTTGATAGAAATGTCATTTCGCTTCATTTCCTAAATGCAGACATGGGAAATTTATTGAATTCAGTTTCTCAAATACAATATTCATTTTGTTTGGATTCAACTGGAGTTATTGCATGAGAAGTGAATGATTGCTAGCAGACTTTCAGCAATTTCTAGACCTTATAATAAATTTACCTACAGTAGTGTATACATAGCAGTAATTTTTGTATTCTGTAGAATTATGTTGAATATTTTACCAGTAACGTTAAATTGAATTATGTCATTGACTTGTTTTTAAATGAATTATATATATTTGTGGATATCTGCGGATATATATATATATATGTTTATATGCTGTATATAAAAATAATTATTTACATATACGCATACATATATTGCATAGAGCTTGATCCTGCAAGAAACTGAGTATTATGCATATGACCCAGCAGATCACCTAAAATCATGTCTAATTTCATTCACATGACTAGTCTTTGAAACTTAAATGGTACTATTTGTCATTAAAGTTTTATGCATGCTTAAGTGCTTTGGTGGACCAGAGCCAGACTACTTACCACCTTTCCACTCAACTCCTAATCACTAAATGTCAGAAAGTACTTTTCTATAGACTTTTAAATGGATTTTGAACAAAATGAAAAATTCAGATCTCAATACCCACAGCTTTGGGAAAGGGATAGGATAGGGATGCATAGGATTTGCATACAGAAACAAAATCCTACTTCAAACAAGAGTTATGAAAGTAATTCATATGAGATAATTCATGAGTTCAAAAGGAACATTTCTAGTGATTTTGTAATGAAGGCATCCAGATATGACAGGAGGCAGCACAGTCTCACTGGAAAAGTTAATGTAATAAAAATATACTTTTGCAGTGTGCCGTGTCATGGGGTTATAAGGACAAGATGTTGAATACTATTGCAATTTCTCCCTTGTTACTGTCTGTTGAAAGTCTGTTTCTATTTAATAGAATATCTGCAAAACAATAAACTTCTTAAAATGCTCTTGTTGCCTTAGCCTGAACATTCAGTCTCACTTCCAAACTAGGTGGAAGAGGATCTTTTAAACAAATTATTAGGTGGGAAACAAATTATTTGTGTCTTCCTTGTGTCTTTGAGATACTGGGGTACTGAACACAGAGTTCTCTTGAATTTCCAGCATGTGAGTTTACAGAATTTATGCAAAGGAGTGGGAAGCAAGAAGGTAGATTAGGCTCTCTTAATGAATCTGTGACTGGCCATAACTCTGAAGGGATATATATCCATATTAAACTACAAAGGCAGGAGTAAAAATTGCAATGGCTGTTTTGCAGATGAAATTGGCATTCAGAATCCTAACTATAAAGCTGAAACTTGAATGGCCATCTGCTATTACACGAAATTTAAAAAAAAAACAGCAGATATAGGCTTTTTCCTGTTTCCTTCCCTCTTTCCTGCTTCCCTTTCTTTCCTGCTTCCCTTTCTTCTTCTCTTCTTCACTTCCCTTCCCTTCCCTTCCCTTCCCTTCCCTTCCCTTCCCTTCCCTTCC
>JAUBOD010000038.1:7335625-7347008 GCA_032353885.1 Nothura maculosa | reverse complement strand
TGCCCGCTGGAGTGGGAAGGTTGGACTAGATGATCTCTAGAGGTCCCTTCCAACCTTATAGATTCTGTGATTCTGTGTGATTCTTTGATTCTGTGATTTATTGCTAATTGAGTGATTTGATATATACTTAATTGGTTAGGATGGTTACATTAAAGAATCATTGCATCTTACAAAAACATACCTCAGATGATAGAATAGATTTCTTCACTCTAATAGATTTTTATTCCTCTGGGAACAAAGCAGAAATAATCACTGAAATGATGAATATATGTCACTGGATTTAGTATTAGTTCTATTTTATTTAAGTAATCAGAGCATAAAATGCAGTGATTAATAATGAATAATGAATAAATTACATAGAGAAAATGACCCAGAACAAAGTTTTATTTCAGGTAGTATTCTGTGTAGATCTGAGTGGTTCTTGTCAGTGAATGTTGCTCAAAAGGGATAAAAAAAACAGGAATTAAATGGTCAAGGAAGATATAAGAAAAATTCATATCTTTATCTTAAACATAATATAGAAAGCTCATGGCATGTTTTAACTGTGTTTTCTCCAGAAACTTTGAAGATTCAAAAACAAATGCCTGTGGCAACAGATCAAGAATGTGTTACTTTCAAAGGAAGACCAAAATAGTATAAATCCCAATCCTTTTCCATCGTAAAGACCACTACAAACAATCTCTGAATGGAGATGAAAATTGGAGATATACACATATTGGATAATTTGTTTCATGATCAATCCAAAATAATAAAAAAAATAGTTTTTTTATTTATTTGTTTTAATCATATCAAAATTAATTGTGAAGAGATGAGTTGTTTTTCTGCAGTAGAATAAAAAATGTCTTCCTTTCTCAAGAGTGCTTCTCAGATCTAATAAAGGGGTTTTTTTCCAAATTCAGAGCAAATCATTCTTCAGACATTTTTAGGTCAATGTGTGAAAACATAGGACACATGTTTTTCTAAAACAATTAGAAAATTCTATGATTTAGAAGAGGTCACAAGAAAAACATTTTGATTTCTTTTAATTAAATTCAAGCCAATCTCATTAATTTGAGATAATTATTTTCAGATGATGCAGATGTGCATATTCTGTAAATATAATGTTTGAGTTGTAATCAGCTTAATCTGAGAAATGTAATTCTCTTACGCTTCAGTTTATGCAAATCTATGAGTGCCCTTCTGCTCATGAGCAAAAAAAAAAGGGAGTCATGGAAGAGGCGATTATAGCCATTAATACAGGTAGCGAGAGAAGAACACTATGTCAAGGAAGATGCATGGATCTTTTCTGAAATATGCTTTTATTCAGAAATCACTTGTGGAAATTAATGTTCTTATACTAATCTTAGACTTCCTAAAAACATCACTCCCTTATATTTATCCCATTATAAATACAAAGCCTACATCAACGTTTCTCAAGATTGAATTTCACAGTATCCATACTAGAGTTTTCATGTGCAACTGCTTAAGTCACATCTAACTCTTTAACTAGTAGAAGTAGAAGTTTGATGAAGCTATTTCTATGAATTACACTGCATTTACTAAATTTGCTGGCTTGTAGAAATTTAATTTAATTTTAATAAAATATATTGTGGGAACTATCAGTATAATTCTTTAATTCTTCATTCAATTTTACATGATATTTTCATGTTTTTATCCACCCCAGAGGCTCTGAAATACTCGTGACCTGCTTCTCTGCCCTTAGAAGGTCTACCTGATTTAACTGCACTAACCTCAGCTTTGCACTTGTGTAAGCAGATGAGTAATCCAGGTGCATTGATACATAGGGCTATGAATCTAGGATAGAGATAAACTGTGGACCAGATCAGAAAGATATCATTGCTGAGCTGGAGTTTATTTAGATATTTTGATGGAAAAGATTGTGCCCTGAATCAAATAGTAAAAATAGTCATCTCACTCCATTATTGTGTGAGGCAAGTTCAGGAATTCTGAAAGACAGGTAGAAATAAGATACAGATTCTTTTCTAGGGTAAGAGAAGAATAAAACAAAGCCCAAAAGGTTGGGCTACACTTTCATTTTGTGGTTGTTGTGGAAAGACATACTAGTTTTCAGGGCAAAGAGCTTACATTAGTAATTCATACAATGGTGGAATAATGAGCTAGAAAGAGGTTAGCATTACCGTTCACAAATATTTGAGGTGAAAACCATTCCAGACAACACTGCTGTTGATTTGCTAGGCTGTACACATTCAGCAAAGCACTCAAGCTTTTTATCTTTAGACATATGTCTAAATGCCACAATGTTTTAGTGCTCTGTAGAACAAGGATGTGCTTAAGTGTGGTAAAAATGCTTTGCTCATATAGGACTTTAATGAATACCTCTCTGGTAATTCAGAGGTAATGGATTACCAAACTATCTCTAGAGATTACTAGTAGTTACATTCTGTTTCTTTCTTTTTTTTTTCCTTTTCCTCAACTGCAGATGTGAAATAATACCCTTTAGAGACTGAGTATAAACCATCAATCATCCCTCAGAGACATTAAGTCTGAGATAAGAAAACCTTCAAGTCTTATGCACACAGCAACACAAGCCAGCATGTTGTTGCTTGTACTGTCAAAGTTCATGTGACTTCTGTGAAATTTTCTCTTGTGTTTACTACCTCCTGTCCTTTGAGTAATTAGTTTCTTGATGTAAGTCACACTAATGACAATTAAAAGAAACTCTTCCTTTGAAGATTGTACTACAAAAGGAAACAGGAAACAGGATCACAAGTTTAAAACTTCATGATACAAAGGTCCCCCTCAGTATATTTTGTATTTACTTTACTTTGCCAGAAAGAGGTTTTTAGCAATCAGGTTATGTGTGTTTTTCACTGAAACATTCACTCTTTCCTCATATAGCTGGTATACCTCTCCATTGATTCTTACAAAAAGAGAAAAGCATCTCTAGTAAATGAAGCATGTTATTGCTTATGCTTAAATACATAAAATCAGAATCAGTTCATATGGCTCTACAAACTGGTTAAAACAAGCTAAAGGAAATATCCTAGAAATTTTTAAAGAAATAGAAACTGTGCATCCAATTAGATCTACCAATTAACTTAACATTTAATCTAAGGAAAGAACAAAGATCTGCTTCCATATCCTTAATCAGCCATAGAGTAATACTGCAGTAACAGCTAAAATGTTATTGAAATTTTTAAGTTGAATATTTGTACATATATTTGAAAAAGGACATATTTAAGAGACAGCATTTTGCAGTCAAAACTTGAGAGCAGCATTACCCTCAGACATAAAAACCCTCATCTACCTAAAAGCAGGTAGAGGGTTTTCAAAAGTTCTTGAAATAGAAATGCACAGACACACAAACTGTTTTTATTTCTAATAGTGTAGTCAGCATATTCACTTGTTCTAGAATTCAGCCATTGTCTTTGAAAGAGAATCATATGAGAGAAAAATACAAAATGTCATTATCACCTGGATTTTATTTAAACTATTCATTCTTATCTGTAACTAATAACTTATCTGTAACTTATCTGTAACTCTTCCCATGAGTTTGCACTTTTCCATTCAAGCACATTATTGTATGAATTCAGGTTAAGATATGGTGGGGTTGAGTATGCTCTTTAGTATACTTGTCATCAATGTTTTCACTTCATTTAGATTTAATCTTGCTAAACTTTAGAAGCAAGATTAATACTTTTAACTTTATCTAGTTTGTTCAGTCAATTTTCAGAGTTAAAACAAAGAGTGGAATGAGGAAAGGAAAAAAAGGGAAAAGAAAAAAGTTATTTAGCATGAACCTCCTGATCATATTTAAAATTGTTCAGTGTATATGGTAAGTCTGTCATTATATTTCGCAGAAATAATTGATCTTCCCAGTTGTCTTGCAAATACATACACAATATATTTATATGTACAATGCAGAAGTCTATATTGCATTTTGTTATATACATATATATAGATAATATTGTCTATGTTGTGGGTATTTTATATATGCATTTGCACGACAATGGAATAGAAGATTTTATTGTTAATTATATTATAAAATGCAAGTGTTTGTAGCCTTGGCACAAGATCTTTCCAGCTTAATTGCCCTAAATTATAATTTTATTTTCTAAGAAAAGTACCAGTATGGATAGAGAAAAACTTAGTTGATAAGGTAAGTTCCTAATTACTCCCAGTAGAATCATGTAAAATTTTTGTCCTTGCAGTGAATATTGGCACCCAAAGGCAACATACATGGTTTTGATATCTCCAGCCACATTTCCTCTTCTAATTCTCGTACTATAAGAAAAGTGATGATTCCAACCACAGGGTGAGCTGATAGCAAATGCCATTTGGAGAGTAAAATTCCATGAATGCCAGTGCTTATGAAATGGAATAAATAATATAGGAAACTATATAGAGCATTATGGAGTGTTTTGGACAGACAGCAGTTTATTTTTGCTATTGGTGGTAAGTTTTTTAATCTGAATGTAGCTGCTTGTTCAGCTCAAACTGATTATGATTTTTCAAATGAAGCAGATTCATACTGGAAAGCATTAGTTGTTTCATGATCTTACATCAGTTTACAGGCAGGTAGCACACAGAAATTCCTGGTGTAAGGTCAGAAAGCTCCCAACACTCTCAAGCCATCAGAGTCTCTGCCACATGGCAGATGTCTGAGGTTCTGGACCTTAAGTTCCTGAGCAGCCTTGGGTCCCCCTTCATTCTGTATCCAAAGATTGCAGCCTGAAGAGCCTCAGGGCCAGAGATCCACAGACAAGAGAATAATTCAACCCAGATTTGTGGTCTATAACTGGAAGCTCTGATTCTGGTCAATAATGTCAGAGCTAGGGTTTGTTTCTGCTACTTGGCTATGAATCTTAAAAGCCTGTGACTGAGACCTCAATCCTAATGGTGTGTTTGGGAGTCCAGAATTTCAGGCTAATTCTGCCAGACAGCTGGCTCAGAATAAAGAAAGAAGTCTGAATGTTTTTTTTTTCCTTTATAAAAGAGGAAAAAATTGAAATGTGCATACGACCTCTAAAATGGAAAGCCTCCCTTTGTAGTAAACCTCTTCTACTCCATTAGTTTCAAAACCCTGCATAAACAATGTGAAGTAAATTAATATCATTATTTATTAATTGTTTTTTGCCTCTTCAGAGGAATTAACCAGTTCTTTCTGTACTATCTGTCCATATAAAAGGAACAAACATGGAAGAAAAATGTTACAGCTCTTGACATCCAGTAGTCCTTTACTAATTAATAAGAGTCATGTCCCTTTTAATGAGGCAAGACTTAATCCTTCATGGACTGAACACTCTGACCTAATTCAACAGTGCAATTGAGCACACACTTAACAATATATATGACTAGTGCCTTTGAAGCAGGCATGAGGTAAAAGTTGATACAACTCGTTCTTATATCTTCTGCCAATTCACTATTATTCTATAATGTATAATTTTTAACAAAGAAGATTCCTCCATTTTCTTTGGCTTGTTCTCCAGTCTAATTCTATGCTTTAAAATTTGTGTTATTAACCCTGAATTTACTATACTCTACTTTAAATCTGTTGTTACTTTTTATTAACCATTAATTTTATATATTTCAAATTAGTTTTAAGAGGAGCCAAGTCTTTACTCATTTTATAGTAATGCTTACCTGGACATAGTTAAATAATTTTGTGGTTTATACAAGCATTATTTTTTTTTCTGGGTACCAAAACATCTGTATAGTTATATACCCAATTACAGGTAAAAATGAAACATATTATTTCCCTACTCCCAGGGAGCTAATTCGCATGATTTAGCGTATGATGTTTTTAATCCTGCATAAGCAGGATGCACAGGAATCCCCACAGATCTGCATATATCTGAGAAAGAATTTAAATAGCATAGTCTCAAGACAGCAACAAGAAGGTTGATAACTTGATCACAAATTGTTTGCAGAAATTCTGGATTAGCATCATTTTATATGAAATGTTTTATTGCTGGATTTTTTTTTTACTGTAATAGGAACATTTTCTTAATTTTTGCCAGAAAGATGAAGATAGGTTTAAACTAAAAAGAAACTCCTAGCTTTTCGACAAAAAAATAGAAAGACAAAAATATATATAAAAAAAATACAAATTAAGGATTTCACACATCCCACAGGCTTCTTTTAGCCTGAAGTGCTGTATTGCATTATTATTGAGTAAAATACTTCTGGCTCACACAGAAGTAAAATCAATGGTTTGAACTTTCCCTTCTAAAACTATTTATGTCTGTGTGCAAAAATAAATATAAGAGAACTCTTCCATCCAGTAGAATTTATATCCATATGATCCATCTGGATTTTCAGGCAATATTGATGTGCAGCAGCAAATAATCTTTCTGGTGTGATGATTTTCTGGCTTTTCAACCAGAAGTAAGTTTCCAAAAAACTGATGTAGAGTGACAAACTTAGAGGACCTTTTGGCTAGAGATTAACTGAAACAGACCAGCCTCTTACTAATTAATATCCCTGCTGCTAGCCAATTTTTCTTCCCAGAGTTAAAATTTTGTTAATGTTCTCGATTGTATGTCAATTCAGTATTATGCTGACCTTACAATAATCAACTGTGAAAGGCCCCAGATGTATTGCAGAGGAGAAAAAGGAAGCCTTTTATCAGAAGCCAGTTCCTGCTTCCTGAACTATGATACAGCTTCTAAAGTTTCATTCCAGATAATAGACCACAGTCAGAACTCAGGATATGGGCAAGGGAAAGCAGACATATGCGTGCACATACACTCAAATATGGTGCACATCTCCTTACGCAGAAGCAGATGTAGAAAGTGAGGTGCATGGGTTAAATGAAAGCAAACAAAGATAAATTCCTAAAATCTAGTAAAAAGCCTACAGAAAAGCAATGTAATTGAACTGCTCCTGGAAACAAGAGCAAGTTCTGTTTGAATGAAGGTACCATAAAAAGTGATCTTTAAACTCATGGTAGTATTTTACTCTGATACAATGGGACTCTTCATGTTAAGTTTAAAAGCCAGGAGATGAAGAAAGAGAGAGATACATAGTTGTCTAGGAAATGAATTTGTGCTCTTTGCCAAATATTCCAGTGGGGTTTGAATGAGTTTAGCTATAGTACTGCCTAATTCCATCACATAAAACTATATACACACCTAATACGAAAGAAAATGTGTGACTGTGTTATTTTTAGCTATGCCTATTTTCCCTCCACTTTTATTCATTTCACCTCAGAGACTTAAAGTAAACTCCAATCACAGACCAGAAAAGCAAATCATTTCCTTTTAATTACTCCTGCAGGAAATCAGTTAATGGAGGTTCACCCTGGGTCATGTAAAACTGCTATCACAAATCTTTAAACCACAAATGAACTAGGAGAAGAAACCTGTCTACCACACATGGTGCAACTTTGGATGATTCTTCCCTTTCCAACTGCTTCTTCCACTAATTGATAAACAGTAGCAAATGCTCTATTTGTGGCAAAAAAAAAAGAAAAAAAAATGAAGAAGCACAATCTTCTCACTCATATGCTGCAGTCATATCACTCACATGCTGCACTTCTCCCATAGATTGGTCACTTCACACAAAGTCAACATGGTACACATTAAAAGCATTAAAAACTAGCTGATATGGTTCAAAATTTGATTAATAGAGAATCATCATGCAACAAGTGTACTTCTGATTGGTCCTAAGGGAATTCATTTATATATTCATTTATGATGTTTAATTCATTTTATGAGAGGAGAACATGAGAATTTTTTTTACTAAAATTAGCAGCTGCCAAAAGAACCATAAAAGATGTATGTAATGAGGAGATGGCTTTGTAATCATTGCACAAGAATACAACTCTTACTTTAGTATAATGAGCTGTAAAGCAAAATATTCTTGCCAAGTCAAGGACTCTGACAAGACCTGGAAAGGTCATGGTACATAATGAGCTAAACATGAGCTCCCACAACAAATCTATGGCCAAAAGCAGTAATGAAATCCTTCTATGTATAAACAAGGGACTATCAAGTAGAAAGTCTACATTACCTTTGCATTTGGCAGTCAAGCAACTATAATTCCAATGTTCCATCCAGTTTTGGAAGTCAGGAAAGATGCTGATAAATTGGAGAGGGTTAAAAGCAGAACCATGAGACTGATTAAAAGACTGGAAAATGTGCATTGCTGTGAAGGATTTAAGGAGCTAAACTTTTTTATCCTAACAACTGTAAGAAGGGAACTGATCATAGTCTAACTGCTTAAGTGGAGAGTAGACTGTTGTTGAGAGGCTCCTCAGACCACATATTTATAAGTTAAATTATTAAGTTAAATAGCTAAAAGTTGCAAGTATACAATTTCAACCTCCCTGTAAGTAAAGGGAGCATTATGGAAGGGTTTACAAAAGAATATGAGATATAAATTTTACTATCTTCTTAAATGATATCTTTTTTACAGACTGATCTGAGAACTTCAGACTAAATTATTTCAAAATGCTAGGTATTTGAGATGGATCTTCCAAGAAAGCAAGTACTTGAAGTTGTGATTTCTATGGAAAATACTTCAAGTGAATCCCAATTACTTAGTGCATCTGCAGAGTGTACAGATTTGAAAAATTTTTGTGAAAAGCCAACTGGCCAATATCAGCTGCAAAGTAATATAGTTCTCAGAACTGATGCATTGTTCCTTCTATACTGGTAATACGCTAGCATGGAACTTGTTGAATGAAGAACTACCTCTTCCTTGGCAAGGTAATTGTGTCATCCATTAAAAAATGTGATAAAAAGGAAAAAAAAAACAAACAGAATAAATAATTAAATTTGTTTGTTTGTTTGTTTTAACCTCAGGTATATATCTGAGAATTACAATATGATTTGGATTAGTTCAAGCACAACTGCCCGCCTTCCACATGTACATACTAAATTTGTAGCACAAGGATTTCAGCTGTAGGAATCAAACTGAACTCCATGAACAAATAAATATATTGTTTCTCTTTCTCACCAAACTACTTGCCAACCCTCACGTTTTTCTGCACGTCTGTGGTCATTGTACAACTCAGTAAGTACTTCATATTGAATCCAGTTACAAATATTTCAGTGCATAGCCCATGTCCTTCAGTAATATGAATCACTGTGGTTATTCAGTCAGCCGGCTGTGCTGTTGGGTATAATGTTCAAGGCTTCTCCAGATTTCAATAGAAGGTATTTTCATGATTCCCATTGGATTCCCATGAAATTTTTATTCTCTCCCATTGCTGTTATGCTTGGCACAAACACAATATCTGTCTTCCCATGTGAGAGATAGAATACTTTGCAAAAAAACAGTAAATTCTAAGTCCAAGTTTTATTTTCTTGGTCACATGACACAGGCTTAGAAAATAAGAAGTTCCTCACCTTTCTGTAAAATTACTGCTTTTTCTTTCTTCAATATGTTTTTGTGCATTGTTGTTTACAAACAACAATGGCAAGTTGTTTACAAAAAAATGTAATTAAAATGATGGATTTGATAAACACAATCTAAAACAATTGAGCCATAAGAGAGATTATTTTTACTCTTGTCTTTCCGGATATCAAAAATACTGACTTCATTTCCAGGATTATTGATATTGCAAACAATATGAAAATCTTCACAGAATAAAAATGGACAATAGAAGTAGAGATAAAGAAGGGAACCTCAAGTCCACTTCAGCATTAGAATAATGCAGAAAACATAATCTATGCCTGGAATTTTGGAAAAGACAGAAAAAAAAAGCCAGCATTTTTTAAAATATTTTGAAAACATCTAAGTTAGGCAAACAAAATTTTTCTTGATTTCAAAAAGGTATTTAAAAAGAAGAAGTTTTTCAAACTGGGAGCAATTTACCAGGTCAGAAAGAAGGCTTTTGCACTACGGCAGTAGATGACTGAGAAACTTATAGTTAAACAAAATGTAGAAAACAAAGTTGCATACAACTGCTGTCTTTGATGCAAAGCTTACAGATAAATACTAAATATAAAGCTTTCATCTGTGACTCATAAACTTAATGAAAGTTAACAGCCTCCTTCAGGCTTCTAAAGGACTAGGCAGATGCACACTCTTTATATTCCCCACTTGGATTGGTCCTGCAAGCAAAAATATTGCTCTCAGTAAAGCTTACTGCTAATGACTGCCATAATTAATCTGTAAGTAATGCGACATCTAAAAACAAAAGGCACCATTTGAACTGTGTTAAAATTGGTCTAAGACAAAGTCTTGAGAGATGTTAGAAACATTTTAGATAAGCTTGTTATGATGTTACTATTAAGAGTAACAGTATGATGTATCATGAGTAAGCTCATGATTCCAAATTGATTCGTAATTTATGGCTATTAAATTATTTTCTTTTCCACTTGTCTTAACTGACCAAGTACATAGGAAGTACTTAAGAATTTTGCCATGAAGTCCAAGTTAGTGCAATTTGACCCCTTCCAAATGTGAAATTTCCAAAGGAGTTCTTCCAGCGAGCTGGTGGGCAACAGATTTTTATCTGACTCAAAGGCTGCTCTCTGGAGACTATGTAATATTCTGTCTAGTCCACATCTATAGATGTATTATTAAGATACGTTTTTTATTTTTTATTGATTTTAATGGAATCAGAGCAACGCTGTGTTTAGACCTTTTCGTGATCTCCTAACAGATCTGATTGCATATAGTGTGTGCGCTCTTACTTGACACATTCTGACACTGGATTTGACATCTTGCACTAGAAAGGTAAATTTCTATTTCTTGATATATAATAACGTAAGAAGATATATAATAACGTAAGAAGATATATAATAACGTATATTTCTATTCAGAAGTGAAAAGCACTAAATCTTTTTTACGCCTATCAATCCAATACTAATAATCACAAGAATGCAATTTATCATTTGATTAATAAATCTTCTTATAGCTTGGATATAGTTTTAAAGCTTTATTCATTCAAGATGCTTTTTTTTCCTTGAAATTTATAGAGCATATTCTCAAGTTAATTAATAGTAGATTGACAGTCTTCCTAACACTACATGTCACTTAGTAAAACACAGTAAAATTGACCTTTCAGTATGCTTAGTATTTTCTATGTAATGTTGTAGAAGAATCAGCAGGCATTAGCTTTCCATATTTGGATCCTGGCTTTCCTCCATGGATTTATAGCTTTCCAAAGACAGCATTTTACTGAAAAAAAATCCTCAAATTTCCTTAATTTTTTTCCTCAAATTCCTCAAAATTTCCTTTTTTTTCAAAAGAAAGGAAAGGAAAGGAAAGGGAAGGAAAGGAAAGGGAAGGAAAGGGAAGGAAAGGGAAGGAAAGGGAAGGAAATGGAAGGAAAGGGAAGGAAAGGAAAGGAAAGGGAAGGAAAGGGAAGGAAAGGGAAGGAAAGGGAAGGAAAGGGAAGGAAAGGAAAGGAAAGGAAAGGAAAGGAAAGGAAAGGAAAGGAAAGGAAAGGAAAGGAAAGGAAAGGAAA
>JAUBOD010000038.1:7286259-7303620 GCA_032353885.1 Nothura maculosa | reverse complement strand
ATTAGATTTCTAACCGCCCAGTGGTCCAGTCTGTCCAGGTCCCTCTGGATGGCAGCACAGCCCTCAGGGCTATCAGCTATTCCTCCCAGAAATGTATCATGCTTTAGAATCACCATGTAAGTGCAGAAAGAGTTATGATCACACACATACGCACTCATACACACATAAAAAGGCAGAGGGAAGAAATGAAAATGTAAATGTGGAAAAGAGGAAAGTGGTGGATGCATACTTTAATACTGAAACACTTAAAAGTTGCCCTGAGCCGCTGTCAAGCAGCTTCAATTCAAAACTAAGTTTTCTGTTAAAAAGGAAGATACTAGAAAAGGCTCTAGAGTTGAATGGAAATGGTTTTGGAGTCATCTTTGAGTAAGAGCAAAAGAGATTCATCTTATTTTGCTAAGAATTTTACATATGTATCATGCTTTTTGTTTCAGCTCTCTTCAGCCCCAGGCTCCTAGTTAAATTAATTGCTGACATAATTGACTTCATTTTCATTGCAAAACATCTGCACTGTGAAGTGCTCAGAATAAGAGAATGAAACTCAAAGGAGAAAGAAATTAGGAGCTGAATAAGGAACAGAAAACAAGAGAAGATGAAGGGATCTATTGGTATTAGACAATCAGATGACTTATGGATCATTGTCTAATCTTTCATTTTGCGAAGAAGCATGTGATCATATTACTTGTACTATAGGCCTAATATTTGGTCTCCTTAAATTCCTTCTTTTGGGTGGCAGGTACTCTGTGTTTTTAAGCCAGTCTCCTCTATTTTTCCAGCCGTCTTGCTGAACTTTAGCCTCATTTCCTGCATGGAAATGTTATGTGGACTGTTATGCTTCCTTCTGTTAATGCATCAGTGCTGAAAAAGTTATAATTAAGCCCTAAAGCTGGTATCTTTTCAAGATTCAGAATCTTTGACACAATAACAAGCTTGAGTTAAATAACCATGTAGATGGAGAAGTATCAGTGTTTTAACAGATGTCAGCAATTTCTTAGGAAATAGGACTAGAGCTACAAATGGTGATGACTGAAGAGTTTAAAATAGCTATGTTGTAGCAATGGAAATGGCATATGAGAAAAAAATATGTTATGGTAAAAAGAAATATAAAAGTTGGAAAAAAATTAAAGGTGTTAACCCTCAAAATCCGAAAGTCAATACTTTCAAATACTTTCAAATGCCAGATTTCACTGAGGCATCGACCTTTAGAGTTTCATTTTTCCCAACACATAAGTCATCACTGCACCAGAAAGAGCTGAAAAGCACAATATTACACATCAGGCTGGGAGATAGAGGCAGGACCATCACAATAAGTGGTGGCAGAGGAGGTGGCATCATGGCCAGGCTCCTTAACAAAAAAGAATTGATATGCAAGCATATGTTCTGCCCGCAGGAGAGCAGTACCCTCCCAGTGACGTCTTCAATCAGCTATGCCTGTCACAGGAGATCATAGAGAAGGAAAGTGGTCTTGACACTGTACAACACAAACACATAATATATTACTTTAGGAAATTAAAAGAAGTCTCTTAAAATGTGTACAGTGAGTGATAATTGCAGAGGTTCCAACAACTTTTTCAGCACACTAAGAAGCTAGAGAAAGTTACAGAGCTGTCAATATGAGGTGAGCCTGAAATTCTCCCCAATCTAAGGTTTGGCTTTGCTCAGATTCTAACCTCTGTTTATTTAATCTTTCATCATTTAGTTTGGTGCTAGCTTCCAAATATGGTTTTCAGAGAGCTTCTTTTTTTTTTAGACAAATTTTAATACTGAACTATAAATTTCTGTGTGGCTGAGATTCATCATGTGGAATAAAGTCTCAGTGGAGACAATCCATTGGCTCTTTGTACAGTCACACCATTTCTATTGTACTTATATCTGGGCCATTATTTTGGTTTTGATTAAAGGTTGTAAAAAAACCCTGTTGGGTTTCTAAGGAGGGTAATAAGTTTTCCTAACCTCTGACTCCTTTCTTCTCTTGTACAAAAACATTTTGTGCACAATGAATTGGCAGCATGATCTTAGTCTTCCCTTGTTGGCAATGGAATTAAAAATGTTTTATTAGCACTTGAAGTATATGGTTGGAAACCAATTTCCTACAAAATTTTAAGACAAAAGTAATTCCTTAAAGCTAAGCAAATTTAAAGAAAGATTTGCCAAAATACCCTTCAATACATTTGCAACTATTGATAGAGTGAATATGTCTGAAAGTCTCTTGCCTGCAGAAAAAAAAGAAAATAAATTTATTATGGTTATTTTTTGTAATAATGGTTATTTCACCTCAGGCTATGTATGAAGTCTAGTTTCATTTCTTTTTGGATAAATCATCTCACCTATTTTATGCACAAGTGTTGAACACCTAAAATGATTGCATAATTTAATAGTCTCAAGATTGCAGACACTACATAGCCTCACATGATTTCATCCTAAGTGAGATTTCAATCATTGCAAGGAAGCAAGAATTTTGACAAACTGCCATCTGCATGTGGCAGTGAGTTTTAAGCTACTCTTAATAGTTAAATACTATGGAGATTTGGTTTTGTAATGCAATAGAGATTAGAAAACTATAATGAACTGAGAGCTTGTCATGTAATCTTACCAGAAATAGTAGTAACTACCTCTGACATACCACAGTGGCTAGGATTTTCAAGGAGCTCTGGCGTGCAAGGTGACAAGTTCCATTAGGTAACTTTTCATTAGTACTTTGGAGTTAAAACAACTGCAAAACGGGTAAGAGGAGTGCATTCTTGCATATCTTTTAAAAATCAAACAAATGATAAAATTTTAGGATCCAGTTCCATCCTTAATCTCATAATGCTGCGGTCTATGTATTTGAAATGGATTTGCTTTTGAAGGCAGGAGCTTTAGGACAGTTCAGTTTCACAGACATAAAATTTGTTGGATGAGTTTGGAGAAGTTCCACACTGAGTACAACAAAATATACTTTGCCTGTACAGAGTGTTTTGATGATAGATGCCAGTGAAGGTCTGTGAAGGAAGTCATATTGTACAGGACATTAAATTCATGCAAAATGATCTAAGATCTGACAGGTTACATGTGCCTAAAGATAAGCATAGATAAGTCATTAGGGAGAGAATACACAAAAGGGACAGAGTTATTAGAACAAATTTCTCTAAAGCTTCAGGATTACCAGATGAGGTTAATGTTAGTAACATTGGCATTAGAACAGTGGAGAGAGTTGAGATTTCTTCTGAATTCGAAAAATCAAAGCCCTAACACAAAAACCTACAGGAAATAAGTCCCTTCAATCTCTTTCTAGCTGATAAGGAGACACTAAAACATGCATTGCACGTTTTCTCTATGGTTGGTTCCATAGCTCTGCTCATCACAAATTCCTGAGAATATACTGATCCTAATATCTTAACAGAAGATGTGAAGAAAATCTCCAAGATAATTCTTGGTTTGCATGATCTGTGCTCTTTCACATTATTTTAGGACAACTTGATTGGGTGTTTCATATGTGCGTGCTTCCTTGCATGCACTTTGTATTTACATGCATTTACTTGTATGGTTTCTCTGCTTCTTTACTTTTTCTTTTGTTTTTGAGAACGTAAGGTATTTGTGTATTGATAACAGATCACGGATCAGTACTTTATTCAACTTCTGTGATTGCTTGCTTTAACTTAATGAAAATCACCTGGGACATTAGCCTAACCATTTGCATGCATCTGGGTATAAAATAACATGTTGTTACAAAACTGATTAATAACTTTATTTAAAAGGCCATAATTAGCTGTATTTACATTTTGGTGCCAGTGGGAAAAAAGAAGAAAATGAATATTTTTCATTCTTTCCTTGACTTAATTTGAAAAAGATGCTAACCAAGCACATGCACTATGTAAAGAATTTTTGAATACTTTCATAAAATAAATAACTGTTCCTTTTCCTGTTCCTTTTTTTTGGTAAAAATCAGAAGGATCATTATAGTATTTGAAGATTCAGTTTAAATTGCATTAATATCTATATATTTGTAATATCAGTGAAAAGAAACACTTTGCATGTAGGATGGATCAAGAGTGTTTTCTTTAGCAAGCATTGTGCCTAGCAAATGTAGTATAAATTCAGACGTAAATGAGAGATCTCGTGAAAGTAATTCTAGTAGAGCCTAAAGAACATATGGGCTTCCAACTTTAAATAATTTACCCTTACTGGAGTCATTTAGGAGAGTCTGTTTTATTCTACGGATCCGACTAAACATTGAGGTGATAAGATAATTCTTATGTAGTTGGGAAAAATATACAACAAACCCCCTTGAAATGGGCAGTACTATATTACCTTTCAAAAGTGCAAGTAATATCAGAGCTACAACTTGGTTTGTATTTCTCTTCCCACAGTCATAAAAGTTTTGCAGACGGCACTGATTGATCTAGAAACATCATTACCCATTACATGTTCCATCGACACTTGCAAAATCAAAATAAAAAGTTGCCACTTGAGTTAGCATGGACATTCTGACTATCAAAAATCCAGCGCAATGGCTGGTCAGCTGATCTGGTAGCATAGTTTATAAGTGCAATTACAAATGAGAATGAACTCATACTTTTTACTTGTGCATACCTCTGTTTAAATTAATATAAGTATAGACTGTGTCATATGTGCAAGATCAATGCATAAAATTACTTATTATCATGTTTGTCATTGTCCGAAAGAATGCAAAGAAGTAAACATTTTAGGGCACAAAACTCAGATGAGCGGTACAGCTCCCTTGATGAAGCCAATATAGAGTTTTCACACTGAATAAAAAAAGAAAAAAATACTGCCATTAGTAAAGTAGCATAAGTTGTAAAAATACAAATTTCTTTCTTTTTGATTTAAATCATTGTAACTGCAAAACCATTATCCAACATATTCTGGAAAGTACTCTTTTGTAAGAACCATGTCACATTTTAGTGTCTCCACACTTCTGTGGCAGTAAATATGTTAAACATATGGTTTTATCGGCAAGAGGAATCAGTAAGCATTTTCAGGGACTAGGCATGAAGCAGTAAAGAAATTCTGCACAGTATATAATTATGTCAACCTAGCTATCTAGTATAATTATCAAATTCATTAGAGCAGAATGAAGAATAGAAAACAGTATGCCAATAATCACTCAAAGTTAATGCACTTTGCATACACCCACAAATCTTCTGTGCTTACTTTTCTTGAGTAGTCTAGTGATCAAATTTACTGGCTCAACATTAGCAGAAAAGCAATTTCCAGAGTTGTGTGTGCAAATATTTGCAAAAGACATTTTAAAAATACATAGAATCCTTAAGGTTGGAAGGGACCTTTAGAGATCATCTAGTCCCATCCCTCTGTACCCACAGGTTTGCCTAGAGCATGTGCCATAGGACTGCATCCATAGAGGTTTTGAAGATCTCCAGAGAAGATTAAAGTATTCATGTCAGAATCATTTGTGCACTCAGCCAGTGAGGAAACAGAAACAATGTTGCATTACATATAATACACAATCATAATATAAAGTCTCTGAAACAGCATTTATCTTCTATTCTTAAATGAAGGTGGAAAATTTGGGTTCTCTTTGCTTTATTGTAATACTCTGAGGCTTTGCTAGTCTTTCATGATTATCTTGTATGAATGTTTGGAAGCACCAAGACAGATGTTCAGCAAGTACTTGCACATAAAGTATTACTCTTCACCAGAAAACAGCAAATGCAATATGACTACATAAATAAAAATGACCAAATGAATTGCTGTATTCTTATTTATTTTAGATTATTTGTCACAATATGGAAAAATTACATAACACACTAACACACAAATAATCTCCCTGGAGATCATCTAGTCCAACCTATCTGCTCAAGCAGGTTCACCTAATGTATGTTGCTCCAGAACCATGTCCAGGCCAGTTTTAATATCTCTGAAGAGAGAGACTCCACAAACTACCTAGATAATCTGTTTCAATGTTCAACCATGTTCAAAATAAAGAAGTCTTTTCTTGTATTAAAGTAGAATTTCCCACGTTTCAGTTCGTGCATTGCCCCTTGTCCTGTCAAAGGGCTCACACTAAGAGGCTTGTGTCTCTCCCATACTGGGGAACCCAGCATTGGAAACAGTATGCCTAATGTTGTCTCTTGATGTAGACTGACCAGACGGGAGGATTTCCTACCTCAATTTCCTTCCAATACTCTGTTCAATTCAGTCCAAGAATGTACTGATCTGCCTTTATCAGGAGGGTGCATTGCTTACAGTCAACTTGATGAGACTTTGCATTTCCTTTTGTTGGACTTCATAAGATTTCTCCAGCCTGTTGATGTCCCTCTGAATGCATGATCATTCAGTGTATCCACCATTCCTTGATGAGAATGTGCTCTATCCCATAGTTCAAATCATTAAAGAAGATGTTAAAGAATATCAGCTCCAAATACCTGTGTTAGCAAGTAACCAAACAGAAAGAACAGCTTGATTCAATGTACCACTTAGCATGTACCTGACATTAAGCACAAGAATACTTCTGTTGAAGGTGAAACAGTTGTGTGTTTTTAATTAATGTAAATCTCCATGTTTCAGGGTTCAAAGTAAAGAAAGCAACTTGCAGAAACAACAGTAAGAGAATACATTATAACTAGCCACTTCAACTAAACTTACCGTAGTCTTCTAAATCAGCCTCTGAGAGAGAAATTCAAATATATAAGATTCCTGTTTTGCAGCTGAGAAGTACCTGCCTTTCCAATAAATGGAGAGATCCCTCTGTCATTTGACTGCTATTGTGCCAATAGATCTCATAGTCTCTTTTCTCATTCTTTTCAAGGGATTGTGTAGTATCTGTGACATTGAGTCTGGGAGTTCCAAGAGAATAAATTTTGAGAGAGGAAACAGCTCATTTCAAGAAATGACTGTGTTATCTCAAAGAAGTTTCTCCACCTTCAAAAAAGTGTGACTTTCTATTTACTAAATCACATAAGAGCACGTCAGTCATAACGTCTGTACATAATAGTTACATGCTTGATTTAGGGGGATGAATAGGAAATACTGCTAACATATGTGAATTGCTTATTTTTATATTATTTGTGAGCTGTTGTGTGTTTACTAAAAGGCCACTTAAATAGCACTCTGTGACTACTGAAATTCCATATGTTTTGATTCTTTTTTTTAAATTATTTTTAAAAACAGCTCCAGAAATAGAAGAAGGTGTATGATTCATCCTGACTAGGTAACTGGTTATAATTCACATATCATCTTATTGATCCTCTAGACTTTTTCTGAAACTGTGTGTTACTGGAGTAAGTAGGCCCTTCTTGGTGACTAGTCTCTAAGGATTGGTGAGCTTGATCAGTATATGGGAAGTCTTTGTAACATGGTTTTACTATACCATGTTACTATACTTTACCTCTTGAAACTGCTGCACCATGGAATTCAAATGCTGTTATTTTTTATTGCACTTCCATTTACAGGTAGAGTGACTAAGTGAAAAAAATCAAGGCAAAAATCTTAAAAGTCTGGACAGGGAAATCTGCTTTGGCTGGAGACTGGCAATCAGCTTTCTTCAGCTTACTGCCTATGCAGATTGTATTGCCAAGGGGAGTTTAAAAAGAGAGGAAGTAATAGTAACATAACTAAATACTTTTTCAAAAGATTGAAGAAAGAAGATTGCTTTCTTTGCAATTGGTAAGAGTTGGAGTGCAGCTTATTGTACAAATCTTTGCGAACTTGCATCTTTCCTAAGTGTCTCACAGAATTAAGCAATATTTGGGGCCATTTGAAATTCCAGACTGGCATGGGACAAACTCTGAACATACAACAGTATGGATGGTTAAGAATTTATATTGTTAGGTAAGTCTGTGAGTCCCTTGGTATTCTTCAGACATCCTTTCAAATGATTTTTCAGTACACAAAAATATTTTCCAGTGTATCCAGTGTTTTTCAGAAAACAAAAATAGGCTGTATCATTTCATGATAAATGCAAACAGATTCTTGGCACATTTCTAATAGCTGATAACTCATGATTCTGCAGAAGTGTAATAGCCATCTTGTGTAATGAGGTAATTTTATGAGTACTTTTCCTGGACTACTTTATCACCAGGGCAGAAATATTCTATTATAGTAACTTTTGCAGGAAAAAAAAAGGAGAAAAATGTATATACATAGTAAAAATATTATTTTAAGTTAGATTAGCTTTATATCTGTATTTTCTATTAAGTTTAAAATTCATAATTAATGATGGAGTGGTTTAAAAACATACAAGAAGTGAAACAGCTCTTGTAGAAACATTGTTTTCCAAATCTGGTTTCACCTTCGGAGTGCAACTTTAGAAAATTATTTTAGGGTTAGATGGACAAAAATAAACCTTTCTGTCTAGTGCTATAATAGTTCTATCTTCAGCATCAAGTATATTAATATATATAATAATCTAATGAAGTCATGTGCAATTGCATAATTTCTCATACCTTTTTGTTGACCAAAATCACAAAATATCGATCACTAATATTGCAGGATTTTTCTTCCTTCTTATATTTACTTCAGTGGTCCTGAAAGGATTCTGTGAACTCTTTTCCTTTTAGAAGTACATATTATAATTTAACATTAAATATGATAACTGTATCATATCAATAAGTTCAAATCATTGTAATAATAAGAATTTCAAGATAAAAAACTATTCAAAGCAAAAAAAAAGAGATAATGATTTGATTTATGATCTGAAGCTGAACTGCTCCCCCTCTACTGTCAAAAATCTAACTGCTTTGATACTGACAGTGTTTTATCTACATTACAATTTTCTCCTTGACCTTCATATGTTAAAAAGAAGTCAGGAAACTAATGCATTTTTACTGGAAAAGAGCCAATTAAAGTGTTTACAAGGCTAGAAGGTTAAGGGTCTTTGTGTGATGGGAAGGGATGACATTTTTGTCTCATGAATGCAATGATTTAATTCTTTGAGCTGCTGTCAGCAAGAGGTGGTGTATGGCAAATACTTCCAGGTCTGCGACATTCATTAAAAAAAAAGAAAAAAAGAAAGAAAAAAAGAAAAACAACCCTCTCTTGGCAAGAGCCAAGATAAAGCTGAATGTTTAACTTGCTTGAATATCCTCCTCTCAGATGTTCTGCAATGTAACTTTGAAGGTTGACTTGGCCAAAAACAGAAGAGAGGAAGAAAAAAGGAAAAAGTTTTTTTAAAAAAGAAAAGAATGTCTTTTCTTACCTTCTTTTCCTCATAGAGACCGTGTACAATAAAAAGATAAGGAAAATATTTTGAAAGGGTTATAATGTAAACAGAGACAGCTGTTTTAGACATTGCCACATGTGCAGAGTCACAAGACACATCAGAAAATCTATGTTGAAATGTCATTTTTGTGGCCCTGAAAGAAAGGTCAGAGGGTTTAGAAGTTAAAAGAAGTTAACTCTTTGCTTATTTGACAATTAAACTGTCAGCATGAGGCTATGTTTTAAACTTACAACAGTCTGAAATCTTAGTGCTAAATGAATCCTGAAGACCTATTAACCTGCCTAAGATGAGAACCAGGGACTGGTTCAGCTTCCATGTGCTTCATTCCACTAGAGTAGTAGGATGGATAATAAAATACAAGCAAATGATCTGAATCTTTTCTCTATTACACCATGGCATAAGTCTGTGGCATAAATTACTGCTGTTAACCTGAAATTAGCAACATATCACTATGGAGAAGAAAATCTGATTTCACAGATTTAATTATGAGAAGCTTCCAATTTATTTCTATGAATTTATATCCAAGTTAAGCTATGAAAGGACATTGGAATAATTAAATCAGTTCAGCTTCTTTGCTTTTGAAAATTATTTCAATTTTTGATCCTCCAATCATGTCACTAAAGCTCTAGTTGCATGTTTTAATTGATGAAATTATAATTATTTAAAATATTCTGAATGATTCTAAAGAGTTTGGCTTTGTTTGCTTATAACTTAAGACTTTTTATTCTCCTGATTTTTCCTGTAATTCTTTATTATCTTTATTATATCCATCAAATTGTCTTAAGTTAACTATGTTAGATAGTTTGTATCATAATTGACTCTCCTAGTATTATATTTTAAATTCTAGAATATGATTTGTTTAGTTTGACCATTAAAAATAAATCCAACGTATTGATTAGAGGTGAAGCACAAGTCAATGTAGTATTTTCTCACAATTAAGTTATTTCATAGAATCATCAAATCACAGAATCGTATTTATTTGCATGTTATAGCTACCAGAATACAGCAAACCTCAAAGAATGTTGAAACAATAAAGAAGTACAATAATTGAGCTAATTCTCGGGCGCAGAAAAGGATGGGACCAGACTGATTATTTTTTTTTTAAGAAAAAAAAAGTTTAAGAAGTTTATTTATATCTTTTATATATTTATTTATTGGCATTTCCTAATGGTTCTTTGATCACACTATAGATTCAATGCCAGCTTGCCCTTAAGTACAATTTATACAATGTCTGAATTCTTTTCTTTCATTGGGAGGAAGAGGACTCAGAATGTTCCAACTGTATTGAACATACACATCAAGCAAAGTAGTAGCATTTGCACAGCATTGCCTGTCAATCAGACTGTAGTTCTGCTTTACATAGTATAATTTCAAGTGACTTCATAGTCTTCTTCTGTAGATCAGTATGGATGTATACAAGGATGATAGAGATAGATATCTTGTCCTCTGAATTTAGCTTAATTCTCTCTGAGATTATAACTATTGAGCCACTTCTGATTTTTGGGCATTGGAGCATCCTTTCCTAACTTCTCTGAAGAACACTAAATTGACAAATATCAGGTAAGAAAATAATAAGTGGCAATTAAAGTAGTATACATTACTTTACATTTAAATTTGCATTCTATTCTTTTGATAAAATGGGATTTGTGGAGGTGTGGGATGAGCATAAAAGACACAATATGGGCAGTCAGTTCACTGAGGATTAATATTGGTCTGGCATGTGTTATTTTCTAGCATTGACTTAAATCAGTGAGGAAACATGGGACATGTCTCTCTCCCCAGAAAACAAACTTTTATACATACATACATACGTATATATATACATATATATATAAAGTTGATTTCCTGTTAGGTCATCCTTCCTTTCAAATTCAGAAGTAAAACTGTACCATACAGTACAAACAGCAATGAAAATTGTGCTACCTTCAGAAGGTTCCCAAGCAAAGAAGGACAACTTAAGCTGTGTCTTAAATAGTTGATTAACTATGTCTACAACCGCACTCTGGCACTGATGTCAGCTGTTGCAGATAGTCATGCATCTATTACATCAAGTTGTCTCTTTCCTCTGCAACAGGGTGACTGCATCAACCTCCCAGCTGGGAAGAGTTAAGTCATTGGCTTACACTAACTTTTGTGCTGTGCCATGGGAATTGCTTGCATTAAAACTTGGTATGATCTGAAACTTGTTAAGGGACTTATTTAATAATTTAAAAATGATTATAATTAAGTTTCAGTGTCAGAAACATTCCCTGACACTGCTTATTTTATTAGTAATTGCTCTGCCTTCAGGATTGGTGCCTGCAGCATTTTAATTTGTTATAAGCATTGACTATATTGATATCAATTAAAATAATTATCATAATGATAAAAGATATTGAGCCTCACTCTCTATGAGAACTACATATTAACCCTTTCACCTCCAGTTGGTACTGGTGAAATCACACCTGTAGCACTATTTGCAGTTCTGGATTTCCTGTTACAGAAGAGGTGTGGAGCTATGGGAGCAAGTGCAGTAAAAAGGCTGCTAAATTAATCAAGGTGCTGGAGCATTCCTCATAGGAGGAAAGACTGAGAGAGCTGGGACTGTTCAGCCTGGAGAAGAGAGGTCAGAGGGGCAATGTTTTCAGTGTGTAAGTAACTGGAGGGATAGTGTTGAGAGGATGGGGTCAGACTCTTTTCATTTGTGAAGTCTCCATCCTTGGAGATACTCAAAAGCCATCTGGATATGATCTTGAGCTACATGCTCTGTGTGATCCTGCCTAATCAAGGGAATTGGACTAGGTGATATCCAGAGGTATTTTTTTCCACTACAATACTTGAATGATTCTGTGATTTTTTTTTTTTATTTTTTTTTAATACATTTAAATAGTCAAAGCTGAAACCTTTCCTCATAGAAGCAGATATTTTTTCCTCTTTTGGTGTTTTGGAGTAGTGTCACAATTACCTGCTTCATGCTGGTCTGGACTGGTCCAGTCCCTATGTGTCCAGCTTCCTGGACTCTTGAACCTCAGCTAGGTAGAAATTAAACACTTCTTGCTGAAACAAGACACTTTGAAACAGATTCTGAGTGTACCTAAGTTATTTTACAGATACATCTAATATGATCAATAATTTCTGCATACATATCATCTCATATATTCTTTTGTGATTGCTCTTATAGTTCTCTCTTCTTAATTTAAAAATATAGGTTTAACAGATTCTTTCTTAAGCACATGAATTAAATTAATAATAATTAAATGAAATGAATTAATTAAATATAAAATTATTTTTCTGTTCAGAGGAAGTGTTATCTTGCACAAACATATACTGTACACATCAACCATAAACCATCTCTGATATTTTTTGGTAGTAAGTACGTATGCTGCATTGAAATGTTAGTGATATGTTTGTAAGCACTGTAAATGCTGCGTTGCTCCTGTAGGTTACAACAAAGAGATGGGGAAAATTTTTGAAAGGAATGCTTTAAACAACATAACTCTATGAATATTTTTAACCTGTCCACTGTGATTATCTTACTTTATATCATTAAAAATGTAGCAAAAATAAATAGACCAGCATTAGAAACCACATAATTCTAGAAAATAAATAAATCTAAATAAGAAAAATATTTACTCCACCATTCCCATCCTGAATATGGAATATGGCATGTTCACTATAAAACAATGAGTTTGATTATTGCCATATGGAACAATGTTGTTACTGTCTTAAGAGAACTTAAAGTGTTACCAGATACACTCTATTGAACTCTACTTTATTTGAATCTAAAATTCAGTTATTTGACTTTCCTTGCATTTCTTTTTATACTTGCCTAGGCTTAAGTAAATGAAACACTTGATTTGAAAAATAAACTCTTTTGGAACTTTTTCCATATCTTTAAGTAAACATCTAAAGTAGAATGCTTTTAAAGCATTCAGTCATGCTGAAAATGTGACTCCCAAACTAATATTATAGATCTTTATAAATCTACTCTACCTTCCCTGCTGTTGAAACAATACCTCAAGGTTCTGTTTGCATACACTTCTGTATTTTCACTTAATCCAGATCTGCTTTATTTCACTGAGTATAATCCTACCAATATGTAGCCCATAGCACCAAAGCTGCCATTGACTCCTCAACTAATGGTACAGCAAAAAAGAAATATTTGCACTCTACATGAAAGAGACATCACAAGAAGAGTCTACATGAAAGAGACATCACAAGAAGGAAGGGAACTTTTTTTTGCAAGGAAATCCTATGCAATTTTTGCAATGAAAATTATGATTTTTTTTTTGCTATTTTATGCAGGGAAAACATACATTCCTGTATGTTTTCCCTGCATAAAATTTATTTATCATCCTAGAAGTAGTTACCATCTTTGTCCTGGAGAGTATAAAATACGCTTTTTATATGTTATGGAAGATTCTCTACCATTTTTATACCATATCATTATTTTGTTAGTCTTTTTTTTTTTTTTTTTTTTTAAACTCAGTGAATTTTGTTGTGTAAATGGAAGAAAAGCCCTTTAAATATTTATTTACTCTGAAATGTAGAAATATAGTCAATATTTGGATATGGCTTTTCCTTAAAAATCCTAATCTTTAGCATTACTTTTATTTGTTCTGCCTTACTGTACCACAATGCTTACCATTAATTTTCTTTTCATTTTTTTATCCTGATTTTTTTCTGCTACTGTAGAAAGGAAAGGAAATAAGAAACAGTCAATGAAGCCATCATCCAAGCTATGCTATTGGTCGGGACTTGAGTAGCAATAGGTAGCAAAAAATATGCTACTTAGTGTTTTCACACAGATTCTATTGATTTTGTGGAAGGTTTAAACTTAAATGGAAGAGTGAACTTGGCTTTTTTAACATAGTATGTAGAAAACTCTTCTGATGAAAACTAGCCACTGAAGATGAAACAAACTTCTTCCATATATCATCCATATTGTGCTCTGCTTTAGTGTCAAATCTTACTCTTTTAACTAAAATGATTACCAAAGTACCATCTGTAGATCTAAATATTTGGATACTTCTCAAGCATTTCATTCAGTGTTGCCAAAGACAGTGATCATTTTGACAAAAATGTCATTTAACTCTTCAGCAATAAGTACACTGGAACACGATTGCTATTCAACAAATAAAGAATACAATTTCACTAAGACAATTTTTATAACTATATTCCTGAACATGACAGAGTCAACAACTGCTAAGTTTTACAAAAGGTGTTTATAAACTTCATAAACACACTAGAAAAAAAATAAAAAGAAAAAAGAGTATTCACCTTAAGTACAAAGTTATTTGCACTTTATTTGTTTGGAATAAATAAGATCTTCCATTGGACCGAATAATATACTGAAAAAAATGCAAGATTTCAGGCTGTGAAAAGGCCTTATGTACTGTAACTTCTTATTTACCACTTACTATAAAATCATCAAGTAATTTAAAAGTACTTTACAGTGTTTACATATGCAAATATACATATATGTATACATAAACATATATATATGTATGTATAGAAATATAAAGGGTTTTTATTTTCTCTTTTAATCAAGTTAGTATGTCATTTATGTAAAGCAAATGTAGTCTAATTTAAGTTCAGTATTGGAAGTAATAAATACTTCAAATTCTATATTTTTCTCAATAAATGACCTCTTCTATTCTTAGTTTCCATGACTCTACAACGTGTAATCTTACCTGCAAACATACCTGTATGATTTAGCTAGACATATATGCCACATATATATTGAATATCTAACACAGACAACATCACTTTTTTGTGGATCTAAATGAATGTTCTATATAATAAATATTTTTCTCTTTATTTAGCTGCATCTTATTACTTTGCTAATTTGATCTTGATAGAGAAAGCATTTTCTTTGTCTGGTAAGAATATAGCATTATAAGCATAATATGGTAAATTTTAACATAAGTCAAGGAAATCATTTTCTAAGACCTGAAGGACAAAGTCAGCATAAACTTGTGAGGTAGAAATCGTGTCTGAACAACCTAAACATTTGTCTTTCTATGGTGAGATGTTTGGCTTGGTAGTTAAGAGGAGAGCATTCAATATTCTGGATGCCTCACATTTAGTAGGAATTTTGCAGTTATTCATCATAACATCCTTACTGACAAGCCGGTTTAGTAGGCATTAAATAAGTGAACAGTGATGCAGATAGAAATCTGGCTAAAATTCTGGGCTCAAATGACTGTGACTAGTGGCACTATGTCCTGCTGCATACTAGGCAGCAGTGATGTGGCCTGAGGGGTGAGATTGGGTACAATGCTATTTAATTTATTCATTAATGGTGAAGATGACGTGACAGAGTGCACCCTCAGCAAGCTTACTGAGGATGCAAAACTAGGAGAAGCAGTAGATAAGCCAGAACTCCTCTGTGCTGCTATCAGAAGGACCCTGACAGCCTGGAGAAATTGGTTATCATGAATTACAAGAAGGGAAACACAAAGCCCTTCCCTAGGATCGATTTACCCCAGGCACCAGGTACAAGCTAGGGGCCGATCATCTGGAAAGCAGCTTTACAGAGAAGGACTTGTGTCCTGGAGCCAGAAATGCACCTTTGCAGCAAAGACCAACATTATCCTGAGCTACACTAGACAGGGTGTTGCCAGCAGGTCCTTTCCCTCTCCTCAGCCCATATCAAGGGACCACATCAGGCATACTATTCCTAGAGCTGGGCTCCTCAGTGAAGGAGGCACAGAGCAATCATGGAGTTAGTCCAGCAAAGGGCCATAAAGATCAAGATCTTCAAAATCCTAAGGATACTAAACTACTGATTTTGATTAGGGCTCCTTAAGACTCTGTGATTTCTGAAGGCGAAGGAATTTTAAAACACTCATCTTTAATAAGTTTGTCCCATATTGAATCAACTTGTTGTTAAAGCAGACTTGTTGAAGGACACTGATGGATGTCATGGAAATACCAAACACATGGAGTGAAAATGTCAAATAGGTACTAGAAATGCTTTTCTGTATTCCATACAGGAGACTCGGTTGTCAGTATAGCCAGGAAAAGGACAGCACATTGGTGAACCAGGGCATGTTAATGATAAACCAAGGGGAAGGAAAGGGTGAGAAGCTTGTAAGCAAGAAATGACTGAAATATTAAGTAGCAATTGTTTTCTCATTCTGTTTTGTTCTCTTATTTTCAAAACATTTTCTATAAATGCAGAATAGAAGTAGGAAAGACAGCAGCAGTCTTAAGATTCTCTCCATGCCCTTTCTGCAAGCACTGATCAAGACTTCAGACATCAATACTTTTTTTTTTCTGTAACCTTCACAAAGTTTTTTCCCATTTTCAAGGGTAATGTATTGAAAGTTACTACATATGTCCAAGAGGGATATCTGAAAGTAAGTAAAGCCGCATCAGTTACTCATACTATGCCCCACAGAGTCACCATCAGGTAAGTAAAATAGCAAAAATAAAATTTTGACAAATTTTAAATGTAATTACTTTATATAATAAAGCCATGTTGACCCTTCTTGCCTTTGAGATCCATTATGCTATTTAACTTCACCTATTCTTCAAAGAAAAAAAAGGTTTATATATATAAATGATTTAAAATCAAAAAGATTGACATTTTACTAGTAGTGAAATAAGAAAAGCTGTATGTTCCTGAACTATTTTTTAAGCCATTATTATGTTTATTATTAGATATATAATAAACTTGTTCTGAACATTTAATTTCAAAGGTATTTCAACACATGTTTAATTTGTAGAATGAAATAGTTACCAAAAGAATATAATTCTTTTGATATTTTCCTAGAATATATTTTCCTAGCAAAACACGCATTACCAAAGCTAACAAAAATATGGCATCCTCACACTTTAGGACCATTGTTTTCTGTAATAAATTTTCAGTAGTTTTATTAAAGTAAGCTTTTGCCTTTTCATAAAAGTAGCTTGAGAGAGGTGATCATCTCCCTCTACACAGCCCTGGTGAGGCCACACCTAGAGTACTGTGTCCAGTTCTGGACTCCCCAGTACAAGAGGGTTGTGGAGCTGCTGGAGAGAGTCCAGCACAGGGCTACAAGAATGATCAGAGGCCTGGAACATCTGCCCTGTGAGGAAAGACTGAGAGAGCTGAGCCTATTCAGCCTGGATAAGAGAAGGCTGAGGGGGGACCCAATCAGTGTCTATAAATACCTCAAGGGAGGCAGTGAGAAGGAGGGGGCTGGCCTCTTTTC
>JAUBOD010000038.1:7256688-7270054 GCA_032353885.1 Nothura maculosa | reverse complement strand
GAGAGCAATCTCTGATGAGAAAAAGAAATGGGTGGGTAAAACAAGTTTACTGGGCATATGATTATTGCCATTTGAAAATGAGAAAACTGAAAAGACAGAAATATAAATATTTTCTCTGTTTATTTATTATTTATCCTCACTATCTGTAGAATTTATCCCACAGTTTAACTGCTGTCTGAAAGAACAGATTATTCAGGTGTTTTAAAGGCACACTTTGATGTAAGAATTTTAAGAGTTTTAAAAGGATTTACTTTTGTATGCATAGTCTGACAAAATGAACAGTTTATTTGAACAGTTCATTTAGGGATGGATCTGTGCAGTAGCATATAGTATTCATGCAGTTAGCATTTCTTGAGGAAGGGGCTCAGAAAAAAAAATGTGAAAGGGAGAGGCTCAGGGTTCCCGAGCCCTAAGAACAGCACCGTCACCATTATCCATTCATAAATGTGAACTTTCTCATAAACTTTAGAGCCGAAAGACACTTTTTTTTCAAATTGTGGAAGGATGGAACAATACAAAATAGGATAGCCAGAGCATCCAAAAGAGGCAACTTTGAGGGAAATTGAGCTACCCTTATGGTAGCATAAGGGTTTTATTCCAGTGGATTATCATGTGACAGAATTTTAGCATTCCTCGCAGCTATTAAATTTTAACAGTCTAAGAAGTCATATGGCCTTTCCAGAATCTTACAGAAAAAAACAACAAACATTCTCCTGAACATGTACAGCTTCAAAATCCATTTTTTTGCCTAGTATTTTACAACAGATATTTACTGGACCAATTATATCTGAAGTTAGAAAACTTAGCTCTCAGAGAGATGTTCTATTTCCAATTTGTTGAAATAATTTTAACAATCTTCTGGATCCCTTGAGAAGATAGTACAATAGATTTTAGATAGATTTTAGCACAATCATTTTCCTATTCATGCCTTGAATATTATATAAACTACTAGTTGAAGCATACTCAATTAGCACTATGCTCTTATTCAAGGAAGAATACAAAATCAAAGTTATCATCTCTCTGTGTCTGTGGCTTAAACATTGAATTGTTCCTAAGGATAATTATTGCCTGTGCTTTGTGTCAGACATGATTTGTTGGGTATGCAAGTATGGAAGAGCAATGTTTAGTCTATGAATTCTTAGGAGTCTTAGGTGAAATGTAAACCTTCTCAGAGCTGTTGAGACCGATGCACTACTGAGCATGCCCAAACTCCCAAATCTGCATGTCAATGAACTTTAGACTCTTTTTGAGGATAAGCAGCACCTAATTGGTATGTTTTAGACTAAATTATCTTCAGAATCCTACATCTCATTGTAGATGATGGATTACAGCCATCAATATCTCTGGCTACATCTACACAATCTTTATTGGCTGAGGCCAAGTATGTCCTTGCATTTACCTATCACGCTATGGGGCTCAAACCAGATGTGCCCTTACTGACAGTAGAATGGGTTCTGGAGCAGATTCAGTACTCACCTTCTGCTGGATTTTTCCTCCCTTTTGGCTTACTTTGAACTTAAGTCATAATGAAACCACAGTGAAAGAAAAGTGCTAATCAGAAAGCTTTGAGTTGAGCTGGCGCTCCAAGGTAATATCACATTGTAGCTCTTGCTCTAATGCTTGCTTCGATTGAGAAATGTCAGGATAGTACAGCGATGTCTCATCAGGGAGTAGACTAAATATTATACAGACAGTTGAGATAGACTGGGACAACTTAAATGTTGTGACAATACACATTCCTGTTTGGACATGAAAGAATTCACATGATGGAAGAGAACTTGCTAAAAGTAAAAAGCCAGTGGAAAGTAGTTCCTCCACTGTCACTCCCTTCTATACAAACAAACCGGAGAAATGGAGTTGCTACCCGGAGAGTGCAAAGAGACAGGAAAAAGGCATGTTTTGTCCATAACTAGTGCAGACAAACCACTAGCATCATAAAGAAATAACTGAGATTATTCCACTTTCCCTGAGGTTACCTTAGAATATAGCAGATTTAATAGATGTTTTGCCCACTATTCTTGGATAAAAACATAGAGTTGGAACTAGAGAATAAGACTTATATCCTGGCAATGTCCCGTGATTTTGAGTTCTGGAATCGTGCCTTCATGACACTGGCAGCTAAATTTAACATCAAGGGCTACAAATGGTTCTTTGCAAATGCTTCAGGCTTTCCTATTCCCTGAAAAACACTTTGTCTGTGCTATACACCTTCAGGATCAGAACTATAATCTTTGGAATTTAAAAAAAAACTTTATTATGGAAAAATATCAGAAGAAAAGCATTTATATCATCTTTATTATGATTAGAAGGAACACCAGGTGTCCACTGAATTACAGATCACTATTTGAGATCTTAGAAGTCTCTAATAATATTCTTTTAAGCTATTAAATTGGCAACCTTGTTACAATTCTGCATATAAGTTCAACAACTTGCAAAATATGAAGAAAATGTGACAATGAGATGAATCCTATGGTATTCTTAAGTCATATTTGAGGTGTGGAAGATTTTCCCAGTGGAAAAATTTAACTACTGTACAGCCACAGCTTACTATCACAGTGAAGTAACAGAATACTTCAGATGTGATTTTACTTTACAGAATGATTATAAAATCATTGAGAGATTTTATTTTGAGAGATACTACCTTTATTAGTTCACGTAGATTGAGTCTTTTCATGAGCTTAGTTTACAAGAGACATTTTTTTCTAATTGCCAGCCCTCCTTAATAATCTGTGGACACTGGACCATTCCCTTTCTAACTATCTGGAAACCAAATGATGCTTTCAGTTATATCTGTTTAGTCTTGTTTCCTTCAATTTATGCTTTCAATTATACATGCGTAAATCCTCTGTAAATGATTAGAGGTGGACTCCTGTACACCTGGAATTAATGTCAGCATTTCCATTCCACAAGAAGTCCAGTCTGCTTACTCTCAAGTTACACCTTACATATATAAAAATGTGGGTTTAATTTGATTTTTGTCATTCTTTAGCTAAATAAGGAAAGCCAAAGAAGGTTTTTGTTTTTTTTTGATGCATTTGTTATAAATCACCACAATTAAGCTTGAATGGAACATTTAGCATCTCTATACTGTGGCTAGTATTCCTAGAAAAGTAGATTTGTATGTGGAATTTTGTATATCTGGTTATGTGATCTTCATAAGTGTAGAAACTAGATTTTCAATGACATATGTACCCCTCATGAAGCAAAAAAATACTGTTATTGTGATTTCAATGATGGAAAGCTAAGACAGAGTGGTTAAGGACTAGCTCCGAAAGGACTTTGGCATATGGCCACAAGAGACGAATACAAAGCACTGACTAAATTTGCTATGCAGGGCCTGAAGGAAATTATCCATTCAAGAAAAGCATTTGTAGCAGCCAACCTGCTGAACCAGGGATATGCTTAAACTGGAGACTAGGAAATGATGGAAAGAGGACATGGCTTAACTCCCACACCTCCTTTTGACATTGATAAATCAGCTACGTAAGCCACAAACATAATTTGGAAGTATGTAAGTGGCCTATACTGAAAGCACCCTGGCAGGAAAAACAAGCCAACATTTACTTTGCTTTACTGATGATGCAGTGCTTAACCTGAGTTAGTCAGATTTTTCTAAACTTTACATTTGGATATATATTTTAAGTTGATTTTTAAAGTATTGGAACCTTCTTTGCCTGTAGGTAAATAACCAAGCTTCTCTCCTGAGCGTGGACCAGAAGCTTCCTCAGAAGGGGAAAACCTTCTTACCTTCTTTTAGAAGACGGTAAGTGGTGTCTTTCATACAGCAAACTAATTAGAGCACTTGAACTCAGCAACCTCCTCAGCTTTTGGTCATTCCAACTTTTTTTTTTCCATCTCTAGATGTCTGTCCTAACCATACAGTTAAAGGGTAGGTATTGCCCCTTAAAATAAAATAAAATTAAAATAAAATGAAATAAAATAAAATAAAACTAAACAAAATAAAACTAAACTAAACTAAACTAAAGAAAAAACCTCTCCACTTTCTTCCTCACAAATCTGTAATTTTGGCTTCTCAGTGACACCTTTTCAAGATGCTGTGTATAGATGTGGGGCCTCACACTGTAACCTATCCTACACCTGGCAATGCAGTCTTTCCATACTGCATATGGAGGAAAGAAAAACCTGATTCCTAGTCCTTTTCAGCCATACTTGAGTTTGGAGGAAAATACTGGCCTGTATCCCTTAACTTCCCCTCTAGATTTGTATTAAAATACTTGGGATAAGAAATCATTAGAATTTCTTACAAAAGTCTATTTTTAATGGCTACCTATATCCAAATTCCTATATATGTGATAAACCATATATATAAAATATCTATATTTGAAAAATATGTTGCATATTATGTTAAATATATTAGTATTATGACTAAATTATACATAGAGTTATATATACACTGTTCACATTAAAGAGAATTTCTAACCTGATGTACAAAAACATGGTTCACAAAAGTAAGCACTTACTGAATTTTAAACAATTTACACCTTGTTGTTCAGGTGAATTTACCATTTAGATCTGCATGTATTTAAGTGTTGAATTAGACATGTACTTATATCTGTGTTTATGCACATGCAAACATGTTGAAAATATTTGTGTACTGCAGTTTTTTACAAAAAGAAAAGTCCACTGATATTATGTCATTGACTTGAAATGACTAAATGACTTTTTTAAAATTGCACTAAAGTAAAATAATTAGTCCTAATTTTAGGTACAGGCAAGGGCACATGAAAGTATATGGGGAAGACTGTAAATTTGTCCTATTTCTTTCCCTTTTCTACAGCTAAATCTTCAAAGTTCTCCTGTAAGACAATCAATTCATTCTATCAGCTACAAGCATAAGAACAAAAGCAATTGTGCAATTGTACTGTAAAGTCAAAGACAAATTAGAAAAAATGTATACCTGAGTTATCTGACATTACATCTATGTTCAATGTATATTATGAATTATTCTGCACTGCCACAATACAGATTTTTCTGGTGAGGACATGGATGCAATAGTTTCTCTTGGTACATCTGTAAAACTATTTGCACAGACAAAACATGGTTGATGGATAATACAAATGTGTTTACAATTTGCTGTTTCCTAACATTCCTGGGTTTTCATCTAACTGTACACAAATAAAAGTTAGTAAATTTCTTCATATTTCTTTCTTACTTAGTGCACTTAGCTATAATTCAAATTCTGCTCTCTAATGAGGAGGTTTTGACTGAGAAAGAACTTTCTGTTGGAGAGTGGTGGTATCCAGACTCCCAAAACTGTTGTCTTTCTCAAAGACAGATGGTAAATCTGTCAGCAGTAGCATTCTGCACAACAGCAGCCCAGATGCTTTTAAGCTTTCTGTGTGAAGCCTTTCCACCCCTGAAGAGTACCAATGGGCTATATGCCAGAGAAAGGTCCCAAAGGCAATTAGCTGCCTCTGAATTCAACTCCAGCTGTCTTGGAAGTCAAATGAATGTAGCTTGCTTGGTCATACACCATTTAATGTGAAGAGTCTGACTCTATAATTAAGACAACTTTCCATATATCAGTCCAGCTGACTTGATCAAAAAAAAAAGCTTTGCGACCTCCACGGGTCACAATGAAAACTTTTCGTTTAGAGTATCTTTTATTTTTATTAAACCAATAGTAGAGTAACTTTTATTTTTAATAAACCAATTCTCCTAATTATTATTAATTTTCAACTGTGCTGCCTGAACCTATTTACCATCCACTAGTCTTTACAGCCTGCTTTGTTAAATCTTTTAATGAGAACTAAGCTGTGAAATATATTGGACTAGGACACCACAAATGGAGAAGTGGAGAACATTACAAATATTGAATACATGTATATTTTATGCTTGTATGTTTATTTCATTTCTATATTTTATATATATATACACATACATATTTATATGTGTATATATATCTATTACCAAACTGCAGAATCAGTGAATATTAGGGTTTGGAGGCACCTCTAGAATTCATGTCATCCAACTCCACTCTGTTTAAGTAAGCTCAGCTGGAGCAAGCTGTTCAGGACTGTATCTGGATGTATCTGGAATATCTTCAAGGACAGAGACCCTACCATCTTCTCCAGCATTCCATTACCCTCAGAGTAAAAAAGTCTTTTCTCATTTTTAAGTGAAATTTCATGTGTTTGTGTGTGTGCACGCTTCTCCTTATCTTGTCAGTGGGCACAATTGAGAAAAGTCTGGTCCCATCTTCTTTATATCCTTTAATCAGATATTTATATACATTGACAAGTTCCCCTTGAGCCTTCTCTTTTCCATGCTGAGAAGTCCCAGCTCTCTTAACCTTTCCTCACATGAGAGATGCTCCAAACACTTAATCATCTTTGAATCTCTTTGCCGGACTTGCTGTAGGATGCCCATGTCTCTCTTGTATTGGACAGCCCAGCACACAACCCATCACTACAGATGTCTCACCACGAATGAGCAGAGGGGAAGGATCACCTCTCTTGATCTTCTGTAGGTGCTTTGCCTTTGCCAGGAGAATGCATTGTTGTGTTGTACACAAGGATCTCCCTTGACAGAGGTCAATCCCCATCTTGTACTGGTTCATGAGGTTATTGATTTCTGCCCAGATGCAGGACTCTGCACTTCCATTTTATACTCATTTATACTCTATATACTTTATATACTTTATATACTTTTTTATACTTTATATACCTTATACTCATTTATACTCATTTATACTGAGCAGCAGCACAGCCTCCTGATATATTCACTCCTCCACCCACTTTTGTGAACTTGCTGAGGATGCATTCAGTCCTGTCACAAAGGTCATCAACCAGTAAAATAGCAAGCAAACCACTTTAAGAAGGGAAATCTGTTCAGCCCTTATATCTTTATGAAGAGTCAAATCAATATTCAAGTTTACACTGTTTAAATATTGTACCATAAGTAGTGCAGATGAGGTAGTCTTACCATTTCTATAATACGTATAAAGTCCACTTTTTTATGGATTAAAATTAAAATTAAATACCTAACTAAAAGATCATATCTAAACTTATACCAATACAAAACTTGAGTACTATCTCAGTTTCAAATCTCATCCTTGTTTCATCTTTCAAAAAAAATACTTGTAATAAATTCATTATAGAGAAAATCCATTGAACAATGATTCTCCTATCAAAAGTAGTATTAACATTTGGAAAATACAGAATCCTATATCTCAAATGCACATTATTTCATTCATTCATTACTTCATTCACTTTAGTACTATAACAATTTCTGCTACCCTGGTAATAGGAAGTGGTAGACACAAAAACAACAGGTAAATCACCTCACAGTCACAATTAGCACAATTATACTGATCCCAACTAAGTATCTTCACTCTGTTAAGATGGATCCTAAAAGTGACTTAAAGAATCATGTAACAGAACTGTAGTTTAATGTGTGCTGTAGGTCTATCTTGGTGTTTCTAGGCTGTAGTATTCCTTCCTCTAATGACACAGAATCACTAAAGAATTTACTTTGGGTGGCTTCTCAGCAGACACATATTTGCTGCTGATTATCAAATAGGGGACTCACGTCATTAAAAAGGATGGAGGTAAGTGTAAATTTGAGTAACTGAATGTGAATCTATGCATTAAAAGATGTCTAAGAATTTTATAAAGCTAATTATGATGACATACTATAACAAAACAATTCAAGAGGTGTGCAGGAGGAAGAGGAAAAAGAGTGAGCAAATTTTTAGCCACAAGGAAAGAGGACACGGCACTAAGACCTCAGTCAGTATTCAAATTTTAGCAACTGCCATGTAATCACATTATTTTCTAGTTCCAGAAAAGCTCCCTGGGGACTCTTCACAAGTCAGCAGCTGCTTAGTATAAACCATATCCATAAAAAATGGCTTCTGTACAGCTGCCACATCACGTACTTTAGCAAAGTATGCACAGCAGTAAAGACAAGGAAGATCCAAAGAGTCTTCCACTGTCCCTGACTTTACTCCTCTATTCTTCCGAAATGTGTCTTATATTTTGATAGCACATATGTCTTATAGAAAACAATACATGCCATCAAGATCAGATTGGAATCAATAAGTAGAGCAACCAGAATAAAAGTAGACAAAAAACAACAGCACACTATTTTGTCATACCTAGTTTGGAATCTTCTTATCAGATGAAGTATTTTATGAATTGTTTCCAGGAATATAGCTAGTATAGATCTTGGCTGTAAACATTATGCGGTTCTCCTTAGTCTATAATTTTTGGAAGCAAAAGCAACAGTATTTGACTTCTATCTTTCATAATTTTATGAAAGGTTTGGAATGTAGAGGTTTGATCCTGGACATGTAAAGCATGTTAAACTTGAATATTATGAGGCAAGAATGTTTTGAATATGGCAGTATCTCTGAGGACTTTCTTTAATGTATTTTAATGGATTTGTTATGCAATGTATGATAAAATAAAAAAAATCACAGCTAACAATTTTGAAATCATATCTATGTCCAATTGTTTTTTATTACAGAATTAACTATCAAAACCCTTGGAAATATCTTACAAAGACTGGAAACAAATCAAAGGCTATAATCGCTGTGTATCGAGTAAGAAGTGATATGAATAAATTCATAAAGAAAATTCAGATGCACAAACTTAAGGATTTTAGAGGGTTAATGAGACGCTCACATTTTTACCATTAAACACAGCTCATGCTTAAATACATGTGTCTTTGCACACTAAACCTGAAAACTTGTAGAGATTATGCTCTTGTCAAACTACAATAGCTACCACTGCTAGTGCTAGTAAGCCCTGGACCATCCATAAGAGTCATTGTAAAGCCAAAAAACAGTGTTCAAGCTAACTGAAAATAGAAGATGAAAGTGTTACCTACCTATATTGAAGTGTTTTCAATATAGTATAACAATATAATATAGTTTCTACATATATTAAGACTAATGTCTACAAGATAAAGTCTTTAATTGTTATACTGAACCACTTTTAACATGCCTCATTACATTTCTTTTTAAGAAAAAAAGAGGAGAAAATGTAGATAGAAAAAGTATTCTTCACAAAGTCATTATAGTTTTTTCTTTTTTTAAAGGCAAGTCAGGTGCTTTTTCATTTATTTTACATTGTTCTAATGTGGCTCTCCTTTTTGAATTAGTGCCTAATCTAAATATAATTAGAAGGAAAATATTTTGTTTGTGTGAATGAGTGAAGAGGAAATAGATGAAATTCTCAGGGTACATCAATATGATCCTTGATCCTTCAAATAAAGAGTTTTCTTCACAGAGTAAAATATGAGTGAATAAAGAATGAACATGATTCAAACGCCATTCCCTCATAAGTTCCATTGAAATCTCTTCCTTCAGTGGTGTTTGAAAAGGTGTAAATCAGCACAGAATATGCACCACTATTTATAATGCTGACATAATTTTTACCAAGTAAACCAATCTGTTTAGTTTCTCTGTTACCAGAAGCTGAAATCTGCAGGCCCAGCAACTTTTACTTGATATGATCATAGAAAAATGGCTCACTAAAAATGGTGGAAATCAGAAAGTTCACCAATTTCTGGGCTATCTGCTTCTCAGAACAGCTCAGATGCTCCTCTGCTACTACAAAGTGTCAATATTGATTGATGTTAGAGAATTTCCCCTAGCAAGATTCCTAGGCACGATCTTGAATGGATCATCTTCAGACCTACCAGAGTAGCTGCTAAACATGAGAAGCTGATTAGAATATCTAGGACATATCTTAGTATTTGAACAAAAGAGTATTTATTTCTTATGGTATTTCATCAAAAGATGAATTGCCTTTAAAGAAGGCAATAGATACAATGTTTAAAAACATCTTTTAGAGATAAAAAGATTGTTTTAAAGATGGTAGTAAAGAATGGTATTCAATCACATTAAAATGATAACAGCTCTGTTAATAGAGTATTTTAATGATTTATTTATAATGTATATGTATACGACATATACAAAAGGTTTTTCCCACTATTTGATTAGGGAACATCATGCTGTGGCATAATCAGAAATATTCAGATGGTTTCTAGTCTATTTTTTAATTAATAACTAAGCGTGCTAGAATAATGCTTAAAGGTCACAAATTGTTTATAATTAATGTTTCTGACTGTTGCATGCAATGGTAATTAGGAAACTGCCTAATTACAATTAGACTATATAAATTAAAACTGACAAATGATATAAACTAATGAAATATGTGGCCAAGATGTGGCTAAATCATTACAATACCTTCAGAAATATTTTCAAATCATTTTTATTAATTGACCAAACCTCATATGAGCTAAATCCAAATAAGATTAATGACAATAGTAATTAACAACAAGTGTTGCTATGCATTCTAATGACAAAGAGGAACTTTTAGTGCAAAAATCAGGAAGTTACCTTTCTTCCCTTATAAGGCATGCTTTCAGCTGAAATATTTCAATCAGTTTGAAAAATGACATTGAGATGTTATACATTAAAAGGCAGACCAGAAAAGAAAAATAAAAATGACTGAGTTTCAGTCCCAAGAAATAATTGAAAGGTAATGTTTTATTTATCTTAAGGAAGGGAGGTTTCGAGGTAGGCAAATGTGGCTTCTAATACCATAAGAATAATGTCTTCCACATCTATCATGAATGGGAAAAAAAATAGGTTTGTTAAGCAAAGAGCAAGGCAAAAATTTTTCTGAAAGTATGAAAAGCAATAGGACAGTAAGGCTGTACTTAAATTTAAATTTAAGTAATTTAAAAGATTGCATTTTGCTATTCTGATTAGCTTAAGTTTTTTTTTATTTTTATTAACACATTATTAATATTTTAATTATTTTATTAATATAGAAAAACATTATATATATCTGCATTGATTTAAGTCTAATCTATCTAAAATAAGGGTCTAAATTGTTTGTATAAATAAATGATAGCATGTAGAAAATAGGTACAATTTCAAAGATAACTTGCTAGGTGGCTGCCCAAACATCTTCACTATGAACAACCAAGATCTTAGGTTGCAATTTACAGCCTTGAGCAATCAAATCTATCCTTCAGGTCTATTTTGAATACCTCCATTGTCATCATTGTGCCATTCTATCTGTTAGCTACTCCATAAACTGCTTGGCTTCTACTTCAACATGTCTTGAACACATAATTTTTAATAACTTATCAAATTAAAATTCCTCAGGAAGTCTACTTTTCTATCGTTTAATTCGTTTTGCCTCATATAATAACATTATACATATCTCATATAATGAAGTCTGAAGTCTAAATGAGGAATGCTATAGATGTAATGCACTCTAATCAAAATGAAGGAAACATTTATAAAACCATTTTGTTAAAGTAGGATTAAATAAACAAATATAAATCAAGAAGACATTCAGATACACATCATATCTTGCCCCTTTTACAGATGCTTTATTGCATACATATGATCTCAAGTGTGTTGCAACTGGCTGTGGTCTGAGCATTTGGTCCATAATTTCTTTGCAAATGCACTATTTTGCACAAGTAATTGAAAATGAAAATGCTGGTGTGAAGGGAGGAATTTATATCAATCAGACTTTTGTCAATTTTTTGTCTTGTGTATATGTTGTCTTACTATGCTTAGACCAGTGTAACTACTTGTGTTTCAGCTGGCGGTTTAAGATCATTTGGTTATTTAGTTTTTTAACCTATAGAACCACTACACAGAAACTACAGTTCTAGCTTTGTTGTCCTGTGCTAACTGGAAAGCTACATTGAAAAAGTCACACTGAAAGTGACATGCAGAATATTCACTTGCATTTCATTAAAATAACCACTATTTTAAATTCACACAACTAAATAATTGCATAACTTAAGGCACAAATTTTGGGGGTTTTGTCTCTGTTAGACGGTCTTGCCAATCTTTTACTCACTGATACTAAACTTTTTTCATTAAAGCAAGAAAAGATTGCATTCTAGCAATTCTGATGCAGTCCATCTCCAACAATAAAAATTCTCTAACATCATTTGGAGCAAAGACAAGCCAATCTGATAAGTAATCATAGAGTTAGTTGTTAATGTATTTTCCTTAGAAGAATTTACCTATTTTTTTTGGAAAAAAATAGTGTCCCAAAGTAAATAATAAATGTTCATCACAAAAAACAAATATGTAATTTGAAGATAAATGTAGAAATTTATTCTCTCTCTCTCTCTCTCTTTAGTAAGAATTATAAGGTGCTAAAATGTTCACAAAACCATCTGCAGTTTCTGAGCAGAAAAGGAAATTCAACCACTGCGTTACTTGAAACTTGGAACAAAGTAGTGTGCATTCTCAATACTATCATAGAACAGAGCAGCAGGAATTTGTAAGGTAAAATAAATGCTTCAAAGATTGAAAAACCTAGACAGATGTGTTTATAAAAACAAAAAATTTAAAAAAAAAGAAAAAAAAAAGGATGTGATTCTCTCATAACTTTGAAAACGACAAGGTACATCACGTACAAGGGCATCATGTACAGGTAACGGGACAACAAATGAAAGATGACAACCATCTTGGCTTCTAGGCAAGATGAGACAGAGAGTCTTAGAATTTTATTCATGGATTTCTGGAATATACCAAATATTTTGCATTCAGTCAGATATCTTTACAGCTGGAAAGATGTGTTCAAGAGCAAATTCACACTCCAACACAAACCTCAAATTCAAACCAGCCAGATACTTGAACTTTCTCTCACATGTTTGGACCCAATATATAGTGAATCACATGACCAGTGATCAATGAAGAAAAATGAGTTTTTCCAAGCTGTTAAATAATGTTGCTCTATTTGCATTTTCATATTGCAGCTCCTTTTTCAAGTGTTTTTTTTTTCTTTTTCAGTCATAAAATATTCTATTCTATGTCCATTATTCTCTCTACACTTTTGACAAAGCATAATAGAGCTTAAAAAATAGTACAAATCACTAATTCATGGTTTTCAGACCATGATCTTTTCCTAGATGAGGTAAAGTATGGTTCAAGTACAAAGTTTTAAAATTGCATTTGGATCTTTCATTGTTGTCCCTATTAGAAATACTGTACTTCCAGAAGACACCAATGGAAACATTTCTCCATGACCCTAACTAATGATCATGTTCTGAAACATGATTTATAGCCCTTAAATTTTTTTCTAAAAGCTCTAGAAGAAGTTTTTCTTATTTGTATGATGTTGGAATAGCTTTTTTAAGCTTATTAGCCTGTCTACCTAATTCTATCTTGTGTTACTGAGCCCCAGTAACTTTTTTTTTCTCTACATTTACTTTGAATGCCCTTTTATTCTTTTAAATATGAGCTATTTATTGACTTTTCTCAGCTACTTTATGTGTCTTTACTGTGTCCAGTTCTGGGCTCCCCAGTACAAGAGGGATGTGGAGCTGCTGGAGAGAGTCCAGCACAGGGCTACCA
>JAUBOD010000038.1:7203325-7242973 GCA_032353885.1 Nothura maculosa | reverse complement strand
TTTTATTTTATTTTATTTTATTTTATTTTATTTTATTTTATTTTATTTTATTTTATTTTATTTTATTTTATTTTGTTATTACTCTAATCTGCAGGTTTCACCTCATCGAACCAGCTGCAAGATTACTGGAAGCACATCTTGTCTCTATTTCTGTTAAGACTGCTATGTCACATTTGCCTAGATTCTGAAAGAGATTGTTCATAACAAGTATATTGATCTGTTCTTAACCATTTTAGCTGAAAGACTGCATTCTAAAAGGAATCTTCACTGTCTGCAAATCATAGTCCCATGATAATGAGATGTCTAAACTGCATGACAGACGGCCAATATTTTTTTATGAGTCCGTGATTTGAAGCTACTGTACTTTAATGTGATATCCAGAATGGAATGAAATATTTTTGTTTGTTTTACTTAAAACTTTCCACTTATCTGTGCAACTTACAGATTGAAGTCATGGATTTCCTTACATATCCCTCAAAGCAAAGCTAACATAGCCAGCATCCTCTTTCCTTAGCTGAACAGTATATATATCGAGTCTGTATATTGCAAAGTCTATTTTTGACTTAAGTATTTCAGCAAAATCTCATGCCAAGTTCTGTATGTTTACATATTTCTGCACATCTTGCATGCCATTTCTTGGAATAACCAAGTCTTATTTTTAAAAGGTTATGACATGTAAGTTAAAATCCGCATATAAGACAAGGTCAGAAAGCTTCCATTCAGCCTGTTACTTTTTCCACAGAGGAGAATAGACCACCTGAGCAATGTAGGGAGCCTGTACAAAGAGTATCTCTTATTTTACTGAGGGGCCCAGATGTAAAGGTCTGTTGAGGACCCAGGCAAGGGGGGTGTCCTTGACTGTCCTTGACCGGGATGCAAGTTGAGAAAGGTCCCTGCCTGGTTGCCTGGAAAGTCCCTGTGGGTATTACGGTCAGCCATTTAGCAACAAGCTTAGCAACCAATAAGAGGAGGCCGCGTCTATACACTCCACCAATCTCTGATGTTCTGCTGAACTGTGGGCAGAAATCCCACTGTGTGAGCAATTTTATCTCCAAGCCACAGTCTTATCAACATTATCTGGGGAATTGTCTCAAAGGCAGATCAGGTCCCAGTGTTTGATGAGCTTGAATTATGCATAAAATGCTTGTTGAGTGTCCTGATAATAAAAAATAACAAATCAATGCCAGATGAACTGGTTGCCAAGTGAGAGAACTGTCATCTATAGGATGTAGCTGGAAAATGTTCATCCTAATAACAAACTGATGCATGTTGTGTTCATTAACGGTTTTCAGAGATGCATGACCATTTGGAGTTTAACAGATGAAATCTAATCCCACAATAACTGAAGTTTCAGTTTAGAAAACTTTATCTCTGTTTGATTTTGGGATGCTCAATCTCTAAACTTCTCAAGAAGTTGAGTTGGTACTCAGCTTCTATTAAATCTGACAAATAATGAATTTGTCCTGGAATATTTTAGAAATAAATAGTTTTATAAAAAGAAATCACAGCCTGCCAATTTAAAAGTTTGTATCTGTATTGCAAAAGATATTAAAATGTTTAATCTTACCTGCTGTGGTATCCTAACACCTGAAGCACTACTGGAGACTAGAACTATGATTAATAAGTCATCATCATCACCGTCAGCAGCAGCACTTACTTCTGATATGGGAATATGTGCAGCAGTTTTAAGGAGATGGAAGAATGGAAGGTTAGAAGGATGGAAGGAGGAGTGAGATAGTGGAGGAGATGACGAAACCCCTCATGAGAGACATGTCACCTTTCAGGGCACACAGTGAGGAATGATTACGTTGTGGTAGTTCCTTTACTTGTTCCTATTTTTCTTAGTTTGGGATTTCCAGAATCAACATCTACCAAAAACACAGGCTGAGGGCCAATATCTAAGGCATTGCTCAACTCCAATTGTAATTTACTTGTGGCAAAAGGTATTAATTCTAAGGGCTCTGATTTACAATTGCACAGACAAAGCTAAGCAACATGAATTTGAAGAGGCTAATTCTAGAGCCACCTGCAATATTTGCTTCTTGAAATGTTCCATTTGGTTCAAATTTATTCTTCTCCTGCTAACATTTAATAAATAAAAGCAGGGAGGAACAACTCATGTGTTAAAAGGCAGTCTTTAACGGAACTAGGATAGGTGCTAATTGTTTTTATGTATTTGCTTTAATTACTCTACTCTACATCCCTTCTCTATAGACATTTAAAAAAAAGCCAAAGAGAGAAGAGAAAGAAAAAGTCTTTCCCAACAAGAACGATCAAAGCCAGTAATGACTGAAGAAGCATACTGCCTTATTCTGTTTTCCTTCTATTTATTTCTCTCTTTTACAGTGCTTTAGTTTGTTTACCCCTTGCAAAATGTTCTTCCTTTTCTATGAATAAGATCAGATTCAGCCTTCTCTCTCAAATCAATTTTAACTAAAATAATCACCTGAAAGACCAATGATTGTGCTATGTTGCAAAGAACCACTACGGGATAAATCACGGCTGAACACATAAAAGGTATCAGGAATTAGATGCTTACATCCTGATCTTAGTCTACTCTGAACTTTCATACTGTCAGATCCTTAGCAGGAGATGGAAGTTTTCCACCTGATGCCAAGATTTTCATCTAGCACTCCGTCATTCTGCAGGTCCAGTGATAACGCCACCAATGAGTCCTTCAGACATATACAAAATTCTGTAGTACTTCTCTTGCCCATTGGCTGTCAAGATTATACTTTAATGTAGCCCTTACACTTCTTTATTCTCCCCATACTTCCCTCTTTCTTAATATATTCAGCCAGTAACCTTAACTATCTGATACAGGTATTCTGGTACAGCAAATGGGTTATTCTGCCACAACTGGTGACCACTGAGGCAGTCAGAGAGGAAACTAAGTTATTGCAGTTCTGTGTTGTTATTTGCTACCTGAGACAATAGCACCTCTTTTCTGATTTCATGGCATGCAGTCAGGCAGAAAAACTAACATACTTACTCTGGAAATGTGTCAATAAGAGTCGAGAAGTCAGTACAATGGTTTTATGTTACTGAAAAAGGTGCATGAGTAGTTAGAATAGGTCCAAAGTAGCTGTTAGAGTGATTTAGCTGGCCAGTTTCACTAGATATCAGTGTGTGGGGAGTTCTAACGTTGCAGCAATCGCTTCACATCTATCTAAATCATAATCTGGGAGTTATAGGAAAGCTCCCTGTTCCATAGCCTCTTTAGTAACCCAGTGGCCAGTTTTCATCCTTGTGAGTCTGAAATAAAATAGGAAAAAAAAGAGAAAAAAAGGATAAAAGCTACTAGCCAGTATAATCTGTAAAAATATCAGAGACATTTCTTCTTACTCTCTTGATTTATAAGAAGGTCTCAGGAAAATTCCAGTGTTGCCAGTTTGGATGTGTTTGTTGAAATGTTTATGTAATTTATGAATTGGACTTCCGGCTTTTGACATCCATTTTTAAAAACAAAACCAAGTAGTACTTCACAGAATGTAAGTGCAAGACTGAAATGGGCCATCTTGTAAGGATTTCTCATGTAGTTTCCTTTGTTTTTTATGTTCTCATTTTGCCATGAGTGCAGCTGTGCTCTGAAGCAAGAAACCAAGAAGAGTATGAAAATGACAGTGTGAGAGATAAGTTAACCAAAGAGTTTCTTTTTTGCCTTTGATACAGTATAAACACTTAACAGGCCTTGTTGTCATCTCCACCTCTGCAGAAAAGGGAAGTAAGAACTCATAGCGTAGGTGAAAGTGGAAAACTGGCATGTCTTGATCCCTACTGAGTCACTGGAGCCCTATCTTCTTGTAGAGGGTCTTCAGACTTCATGTTGGATGACAGAGGATTCATCTGTCCAGAAATAATCACATACATCATTTTATCATATTCATTGATGGATGACTAGGAAATAGTCTGGATCTCCACAATTTTCTAGAAGTACTAGCGTAGTCTGAGAGAAATTTCCTGGCTGTAAAGATTTTCCCGTAAGAAATGTAGGCAGAAGAAAGGAGGAAATCATTTTTTTTTCTCATATGCTTAGGAAAATTTGACAAAAAAGTAGAGTCAAGTATAATACCTTTCAGAAACTGACAGTGTTTACTGAAAATAAGAAAGTAGTTCATATGAAAGTGGAGGGGAAAAAAAGAAAAAAAAATAAAAACAAAAAAAGTTAGAAAACATTGATATTATTTTTCACAGTAGACTTAAAAAATCAAAAAGCACAATCTATCACTTCCATATTATTTTTTAAATAAAATCAAGAAAACTTGAAAAGATTCTGATATAAAAACTGTGAAACAATACACAACTTAAAAAAAAACATACTTCAAAATCTTTTTCTACTCTGACTTACTGCAGACAGAGTGAAAAGCAATCTGAAGCAAATCAAATTAAGGAGATATGTCTGGAGAACACTTGTTCTTTCTATGTCTTGCTTATCTGATGGCCAGTAAAATGGGTGTTTGATTGGAGTTTGTAGATTGGATGCTACAATAATATTAGATGGAAAATGCTGAGAAAACAACTTTGGTGCTTTTTTTTATAAGAGTAAATTAGTAGGTGAGGAAATTTGGGGATCTACTACTAAATATATGTATTTACTGATGCTCCTATTATTTTCTAAGAGAGTCCTAAATCTTACTTAATTTCATGTGGTTCTTTCTATTTTTCTCTCACTAGCTTTTGAAGCTATGATTTTGCACAGTTTTCTTCATTCTCACTTTTCTTACCACAATGATACATCTTACCCTCCCAGCCATAAATAACATTACAATAATACAAAAACACTGCTCCATCCTAATTATGCTTACCACAACCTCTGGCAGGATCTCAAAACTCCCAATATACAGTGTAATATGCACTGTATTCCCAAATTTAAGCAACTGAATTCTCCTGTTTAACAGCTATAGCAATCAGCATCATGCCTCCCTTTACTTTTTATGGCTGAGGGGAGATATCCCTCAGGAGATATCCCTTCTTGTATCTTCCTTCCTGGAACAATATATCCTGGGAAGCCTGGGAAACTCAAATCATCAAGCTTTTTTACCCAGACTTTTACTATTGAGATTGGTCTCTTGCTTTTAACCAGTTGTCCTGAGTTTATTGGCTTTGAGTAGCTCAACCAAATCAATCCTCACACTGCTCCAAAATCAGCCACACTCCAGGAATCCCACACACAGCCTAAAGGTATTATGTAAAAATGGAGTAAAGTAGGGTAGAGAGGAGCCAAAGGCTTCATAGGGTTCCCTTCTGGGACTCTGCGGGGAGGAACCATAATGCTCTAATGATTTAAACAGCCTGAAGCATGCTGTCAAGGACCATAAGTCAGCAGCAAATGGTTATGTGCAATATGCCCTGTAGCACTTAAAAAATGCATTTGACATAAAACAATGCAGTGTTAATCACCTAAAATGATCCACAAATCCAATACAGTTCATTTAGGAGGTGACCAGTTAAATAAGGTAAAGCTCTGAAAATTGGTTATTACTACAACTCATCTTTGCAGAATAACTATAATGGTAGCCTACCCAGAACAACTTTGCAGATACTCTTTTCATTGGATCTTGGAAATGACACAGTGTGACATGAGGATAACAGGCTAATGTCAGTGGCACCAGTTGGCAGAGGGACAAAGAAGCAAGCACATTTACTTCTGTGTCAAGGCATATTTCAGTAAAGCAGATTAACCGGAGGACGAGGATTTTGAGAGCATGATGACAATTCAAGGTAGGATAGAAGGAAATTCTGCTTTTTGCACATTGTGAGCAGAAGAAATTGAAAGCAATTGCTGTATCAGAGCATTGTACAGTTTTTCTGGAGGACCCTTACACCTCCACAAGCAGGAAAAACTTACTATGTACCTGACACACCAAAGCAAAAGATACAGAATGAGACTTAGTCCATTAATCTGGAAACAGAAAGAAAATGAAAAGCTTAATGTAGCTGCATGTAAGGAAGTATGTTATGAACATGTTGACATGTTATAAACATGAGATAATGTGACACTTTATAAACCTTTGTAGGCACCGATTTCCTCCCCATTTTACACAAGGTGGCACATCCTTTTTCAATTATCACAAGAAAAAAAGTCTCTGCATCTGCCTGCCTGTCTTTCCATTTTGGAGATAGATTATCACAAAATCCAATGAATTCAAAGTGGAAACTCAAAGTACTAGTTAACATTTTTATGATTTGTTTACACAGAAAAGCTGCATCCAACCACAAAGTCTACTTTGATTTTAAAAAAAAATGTTAATCCGTGAAATATGCTGTTTGTTTAATAACATGCTTTCTATTGCAAGGATGAGATTGTGCAGAAACTTGTTATGCTTTCCCAATATTCTTGGAACATTTGATGTAAAAAATATGCAGCTTCAAAGAAATTACAACAGATTCATCTGTAGCCGGTTTGTTTTCTTAACCATGTAAAGTAAGATTAAAAAATTTTTTTCCCATAATCAAAACCAATAAAGTGTAAATAAATACAGAAGTTTACAAGCTCCATAAAACCACTACCAACTTTTCTTCTAAATATTCTGTTTACATACAGAAACCTTACTGAAGGAAATGGCAGGAACCATGTTGCTTTTTCCATAGAACACAGCCATTGCAAGGAGTCAAAGTGCCCAGCATGACTTTAAGGCTTAAAGATAGCGATCATATCCATGAAATCCTACAAAATTCAGGTGTTAGTCAGGCAAAAATGAGGAAAGTTTAATGTTAGAATTCCTAAAAATGCCTGAGGCAATCTTTTAAGGGAAAATCCCCATGGTTCTCTGTCTAGGAGTACCAATACAGATAGTTTCTTTACAAGCAGATCCACTTCAACAATTATGACCATTAAAACTGGCAGGATCCCATTAGGATAATGCTACGTTGGGAGAGTCCAACTGTTCCATAAAAAAAAGGCAGCACTCCCATCCTGCAATTCCCATATTTTCTCAGAGACGAAGATAATTTTATACAGTGTTCTAATTGTTTTACAGAAGGGAAAATGAGTCTTTGGGTTACAGTTTGATGACTGAAATTGAACCAGGACTTCTAGGAGTTGCTATGTACTTAAATAACATTTTGACTGCAATGATTTTGCAACATTTTGATGCAAACCATAAGACCATACCATAAGCAAAGAAATATTTGAATCTTTCTTCTCTTTCACTGAAATATATTTTTATAGCATTAGGTTTCTTGCTTTAGTTTAGAAATAAAACAAGGTACAAAACTTGACAGTGAACTATAATTTTCACAGTCAGCTATAAATTTTACATCCTGCTGCTCCTCTGCCTTCCGAAAATACTGTAGACTGAAGGTAATAGAAGATACATATGAGAAGAGCCAATGTTAATATATTTTTAATACTGATAATAATGAGAAAATGTCAGATTGCTTTTAATTAGTCTTTAAATTTGGTTAAATAGCAATGATAAAATAGCTATGGCTAGTACAGATACTATTTTAGCTAATACAGCTAAATAGTTTATGAACTATCTGATATATTAGTTCTTATTTATTTTTCTATTCAAGTACATTGCATCAGTAACAGCATACCTTTGGCTTCCATATGGTTATGTATTTTTTGTCCTGTAAATGTCATATTATGTCAGAGTGATATAAATATACTAGACAATTTGTTATAATCATATTTAGCCTCTTGTTCTTGATGAATGGAAATAAGAATATGGCACTATAATCAATTTCTGAGGAAACACACAATCTGTATGCAGAATTGGAGGACATTACTTCATCCGTGAAATATCAGGCCAAGTCTTTGGTTACCTGCAAGCCTACAAACAAAGAGCTCTTAAGACATTTTTTTTTTTGACAAAGAGCAAATTAACCTGATATTTCAGCCAGAGGATAACGCTCATTTGTAGGCAGAGCTATACTTAGCTTAGAAACAGGATCTCTACATACAAAAGACTTTATCAGATCCATATTCAAATCAGAAAAATTCTGCAGGATCTTAAAGCTGCCATATTCAGTTTAGTATGAGGCCTTAGAAAAGAGACTCCAGTTTTTATAGACATCACTGCTGTTTTCAAAGATATCTCTGAATTTTCACCTGACTCACAAGGAAAATATATTGCTATTAACTCACAGCATTTCCACTTATATTTGGGGCTGACTCAAAGGATATGAATAGGAGACATTGCCTATGTTGAAAAATACTCTTCACCAGTCAACAGTACAGAGAATAAAGAAAGGACTTTAAAAAGCTGTAGAGACGTGATTCAAATTAAAATGGGATTCAGTAAATGTATTGCATTTTGCATTAAGTTTCGAGATGGAACATGGAAGAAATTATTATTCTATAATCCATTTGGATAAGCAGAATATTACAAGAAGGTATTGTTATATATGAATAGAAATTGAAAATAAGTTCATCAAAAATTAAAACAAGACGTTGATGTATGAGAGAAAATTTAATAAGTTGCATGAATATGGAGTTGATAAATAAATTCTTTCATAAACTGTGCAATAAAACCCAAAAGAAATCCTAAGAAATACCCATATTTGTGTGGATAAACAGGGGATTTCCAGAAGGATAAAATAATTCATGATTTGGAAAGCTCTTCCGTGTTTATATAAAAGCTCACAGCCTTTTCAAAATTCCTCTTTTGTAACACCACTGCACCCAAGTACCCGCCTAAGTTCCAGAGGATGAAGGAATGGCTCAGACAGTTTTAGAAGGATCTTGTTGATCCTAACTAGGGAAGGTTTTATATGGGAATATGCTGAGAATGTGTGAAACAAAATCTGAAGATGAGAGGGAGAGGGTACATGTATTGTAAATTCTACATGCCTCGATTTATCTGCTGTATAAGACTACATCTGAGTGCCTAAACTAGATAATGGAGTTTGTTGAGGAGAGTACATAGGAAATAAAAATGAAAGAGAATAGCAAGCTCCTAATCCTCAGTGGTTCTACCTACATGTTTCCTCAAGGACTGTAGGGTAATTTTGACAAGGTCAGAGCTCAAGATAAAACAAAGTAAATCATAAAATTGCCTCATCATGAGGGAAAAAAATGGAAAGAATAGTGATTTGCCAGAAAGGGATGCAAGCAAAATCTCTATGGCAAGTTTTTGAGGTATTTGTGCTTTTCTGAACAAGTGACAAGTTCAGGCAATTCATCTAACAGTTTTAACCTTTTGTTCTCTGACTACTCTGTGCAATTGCTGGCTGATTGAAGAATAGATCTCTTTGGAATAGACTAAATCAAGGACGGTTGAAAGGCAAGAATTAATGCAATTTGGCTTTCATGCTGAACAAGCAGCCTATTTTTAAGAAGCTCAAGGAGGTTTTTCCTGACAGAGTTATCTGTCTGAAGGTACATCTGAACAACAGCAAGCTGAGGATGTAGATACTCTCCTGGATCATGGTCTCAACACAGCAAGCTGCGAATGTGGACACTCTCCTGGATCATGATCTCAAGATCTTTGTGAGACTACATAAAGAAAAGACTTCTGGCACAGAAAAAGACAAACAACATCCTGTCACTGGCTGAACATCTGCAAAGGAAACTGGAGGAAACAATAATGTCATTATGAAAGTCTCTCTGAAATTTCAAGAAAAAAACAAGATTTGTCTGGAAAAGTATTCCCAAAACATATTTTCCCATGGAGAGCTTTTGTCAAAAGAGATATTCCTCACAGGACTATTTTCTCCATAAAAAGAGAAAAATTCTTGTGTTGTTTTTGACTAAGACTAAAGATGTATGATCTTTATGCACTTCTAGAATTTTTTTGCACATGTGGAACATCTAATTCTCTTATATTGCAAACACTTGAGCATATTTTCACTTTTATGTGAATTATAACTAATTTCATACACCTAAGAGCTCTATGGCACTGTCAATAAAGGTATTTTTGTTACGAGTTTATTTTTTTAAAGAAAAAAGAGAATGCAGAATAAAATGTTACAGGCCTAGGATGAAATCAGCAGGAAGGGAAAACTGAGTGATATCTCAACACAGGACTGCTGAGAAAACCCATTTCATTTTATGTATCTTGCTGTGATTTTGCTGTGATCAAACTTCTTAGATGCCACAATTAGATGGACTTAGCAGTAGTCGTTTCCTACTGGGTTTGAGTCAATGACAGTGGTAATAAAATCTTGTCTGACATTTGTTCTCAAAAAGTGAATGAGATGTTGGGCAGATTGCTCATGAAAGAAATTTACTATATTAGTATACAAGATTACTTCTAGTACCCAAATGATATTTTAGCCCCATTTCCAAACCAGGAAAGATATTAGCAGTAAAAGTGAATTTTTTGTTTGGCTGAAACCAAAAATCTGTGGAAAGCCAGTAGTAGGAGGCTAAAAGGTACATTTTATAAAGTCTTGGTAAAACAACCACAAAAAAATGACAATTTATTTTTATTGTGGCCTTCAATTATTTATTTTAGAAATTTTAAGCTCTTTATTCCTTGTTTTTTTTATTCCTAATTTAGAGATGTAAGGCATGTAAGGTTGAAATATATTAGAAGTTGTTCAAAATGAAAATACCAAATACTAATTTTTAAATGTGGCATGTTTCTATACTACAAAATGAAATATTTTAATTTAAAAAGAGAAATAATTTGTTCTTTAAAAGACATTATTTTCTAATATTTTTGCTGAACTAAAATAAATATATAGACAAAAATGATCCATGATTTCTGTGTCCAGTTGCGGCATTCCCCATCAAGTGAATTCTTGCTGAATAAAAAATGCTCTCAAAATGCAAGAACTATTCTGATTTTCTTGTGTGCTTCAAGTCCTCTCTGTAAGACATGCCAGCAATCACATTTGTCGCTTCTAGGATGTGTTTGTACTATGTAGTGACAAGAAGGGATTATGCTACGGCAGAAATCTGAATAAGATAGGAATGTAAATTTGAATGGCAAGTTTACCACGTTGTGAAGAAAGGCAAGGTGTACTGTTTTCCTCTGCAACAGCGAGGCAGTGCTAACTTTTGCCTCGTGATCACAGTGTATAGAAGTGGCATTTTTTAGGCATTGTGTTTGGCTCCATGTTTATATCATATATAAATGCAGGATGACCTTTCACCTCCGTTTTGGCTCTGGATAGGAATAGCTGTAAACTTTGTCCTTGCAATTTTTAATAAATTTTGGGTTATTATTGTCCTTTCTCATGACTCTTCAAACCTCTGTCTAGCCTAAGTTTGCTGTAACCACTACTAACAAAAAAGGCAACTTTTTTTAATTTTTTCTACTAACAGGATGTCTGACTCCAGTGAGTTGCAGGCATATCCAAATGAGAGCCATCTGTAAACATGCAGCAGGATGTGTCCTGTCAGTCCTAGAATACATTTGAGGTTAATTTTTTTTCAGCTTAAAAATACCATTCTTCTAAATGCAATATTATTTACTTTGAAGAAAAAAAATGAAAATAAGGAAACAATAGATTGTGTAGAACAAAACAGTTTATTTAGAAAGTAAACATAAGAAGAGTGGGATGTGTGCCACACTCCAAAGCTCAGTGGTAGGCAACTTCAGGATTTCTAGATTTTAAATAGCTTTTTCAGAGTATAAAGACAACAGGAAATCATAGATGAACATTTAAAGTATTCCAGTTACATCCACACTTCAGAGATTAGAGACAGGTGTTGTCTCTAAAAAAAAGGTGTTGTTCAAGGAAAATTACATTTTTACAAGGCTTGTATATATTACAAAGAGTGGGCTCTTGTGCATAATTTGCAAAAATGTAAAGAAAAAATCACCTTTTCTATTTATTACCAACTTAGAATGAATGAAAGCATGGATTAAAACATGGCTAGCTATTTTGGTGACTGAGTAATTGAGAATCTAATCTGTTCATATAAACTACTTTGGAAAGCATTTTAAAGGTTAATTGAAATAAATTTGAATATAGTGACATTACAGTACATACAAAATACCTTTATATAACTGGTGAAATTAAGAAATTTGACTGGATTTTATTAAGATGTAAAAGGAATGAATAATCTAAATGTATTTTTTTTCTATATGTATATATAATACTGTTAGAGAAAAAAAAGACATTCTATTTTTGATCACTGGTAAAAGTAACTGTTACTCTGTACAGAAAACACCACATGTGGACTAAATACCACAGACAAAATGCTTCCTCTCCAGACTCTCTAGTAGATGAGAACCACATTTTTTGGATCCTAACTGTGGCACTGGAATAGAAGAAAAATAGAACTATTGTAGAATTTCATCATAATCGTCAGCTCTCCAAATAGAAATCCTACTGAGGGGTAATCCTGCCTAAAGCTCCCCTTAGAGTCTCCTGGCCCCCAAATGACTGCAGCTACTGTGCAGCTACCAGGTCTACCTGCTACAAATATCATGTCAACTAAGATAGCACAGTAGGTTCAGAAAGGTAAAAGTCAGGAAATTCCCATTCCTAACACTTATCATTTGTTTCTATAAACTTGGAGAAAAATTCATAACACAGAATTCAGGTAGCTATCACAGATTTTGAGGAACTTGCTACATTGCTAAGACATTTTAGAGGGATTTTAGTGGTGAACAGTGATAGGACTAGAGGAAACGGCCACAAGCTGAGGCACCAAAAGTTCCACAAGAACTTAAGGAAACAATTCTTGACTGTGAGGGTGACAGAGCCCTGGAACAGGCTGCGCAGAGAGGTTGTGGAGTCTCCTTCTTTGGAGATCTTTAAAACCTACTCGGATGCAGCCCTGTGCCATGTGCTCTAGGTGACCCCACCTGTGTGCAGGGGGTTTTGACTAGATGACCTCTGGAGGTCCCTTCTAACCTCCAGCATTCTATGATTCTATGATTCTCTCTTCCAGTTGATTGCTTATCCTTCTCTTTTCCTTTTCCCTACTTCTTCTCTTTATTCTATTACAATTATGAGAATAGAGCTTGCAAGGTTGTATGGCATTTGACCCCATTTGTATCTTAATCTTGCTTTTGGGATCATATTGAAACCTCCCCTGACAGTGGACACCACCAAACAGGTTAAAGACAACAAAGGATCCAATATCAACAAGTAGATCTCAGCCAATCTTAAAAGGACAGAACAGTGTTTTAATAATATAAACCAATAGTCTGTCAACTACAGGCTTAGTTCTGCTCAATCTGTCTGGTTAGAGCTGAACTATGCTGGATGTCCAAAAAGCAGTCAGGAAAACATAGTGCTTATCCTCAAAATTTCCCGGAATGTCATAACATCGTAATTCTTACATAGCACAGACCTACCCATTGAGTTATTGCTTCTCAATTTTCAGAACAATTTAAAAGCCTGAGTAGAAGTAATTCAGGAGGAAGTGCAAAAGCAAAAGTTGAACAGATGCAAAACGGTCTCTGGAGAAACATCTAAAAAAGTATGAAATCAAGTCACAAATTTTTCATTGTATAGACATTTTTTCTTCATCTTAAAAACAGAATTTGTGGTTAGAGTGATTTCTGCAACTTCACCAAGCCCTCTAAAAACTGTTAATCAGAATTTTTTTTTCCAGTTCATAACAACTTCCATAATTTTTCTGACTATATTACATGCTTTCTTTCAATAGCTGTTATTCCCAGCAAGTTTATATATTAAGGTGACTTTGCTTGGATGACCTTTCATCTGCTCTGTATAACATATACCTTCAACTCATAGTAAAATTCAAGATGTCCCTTCCTCCTTCACTTGCCAAGTGCACTGATGGAATTAATTTCAAGTGAGGCTGCAGGCTATTTTGGACAAAGGTCATTTCCAGGATGGTATGCACTGAGTATCCACTACAAATGAGTCTGCTACAACTGAGCGTCACCCAGAGCACAAGGAACAGATGCTATTAGCAACAGCAGCAGTGCTAGGTTCAGGGAGCAGCTGAGGTGATGTCTGAAAACAAATGAGACAATTTCACAGCACTGAATGGCGAGTGGGGCTCACTTTGCGGAATGCATTCACTGTTTGCATCTTCCTCTTGGACTAGCTGATTGATGGGCATCCGGACTGCCACAACTTGCCAAAGCTGTCAGAGTGTGACCTTGAAGCATATATTTCAACACCGCCTGCCTCTCGCTGTCACTTTTGCTATGTGCTTAGCTCTAATTTGTTATATACAATGGATGGTCATTTTGGTATTAGAACACTTTCTCTGCTTTACATTCTCGATGCTACTTCTCCACTGTCCTACACTCTTTGCAAACACACAATAGAGACACAAAGTAAAAGCTAAAGGCCTATGTAGGGAGACTTCTAACATAGTCAACAAATTCTCGAAAAGATCATCTGGATCTAGATATGATACATTTCTTCTTTTCCCATAGAGATTTTTTTTCACTGAGTATATTTCAAAATTGTAGTAACTTGCTGTACATTCAACTCACTATACAAACAGTAAGACCTCTTAATTTTTTACAACTTTAAACAGCAGTATACTAACTTTTTCAGACTAATTTATAAATATTCAACAAGAGTTATTGGTGTGAAAATTTTAATAATGACAAGGAATATGTATGTAATTGCTATCTATAATAGCAATTATATGATGATGTGTGACAAATAACATTTATTAGTCAGCAAATCTCTCTATACAAAAGTTTTTGGAGAAATTAAAATAATAGAATGAGATTTAATGCGGATAGGATTGTCCACATGAAATACAATTGGAATCTATAAATATTTTTTATTGTGATACAGTAATTATAGAAACAAAAATATGCTTTGAAGGTAGAGTACTGGATGCACAGGTAATCCTCAGAAACAAACAGAAGTTTGTAAGTTTTCCAAAAATACTATAAACACTTAATATAATTCAAAGAAAAAAATTCCTAGATAACCAACAAAAATATCATTCTTTTATAAAAGGAAAATCAGAGATATCATATCCATGCTTTAGAATGGCACCAGAAGGTGAGGAGGGAGATCCTAACATGTCTAAAATGCTGCTAAGACCGAGCAACTGATTTTTATGTTCAACCCCTAGTTTGTTGCCATGCTCTACCAGCTGGACACTGCTTTCCCTACCCTTTTAAGGCAATCTTTAAACAAATTGAAAACAATGGCCAGCAATGGGCAATTACAATATCTCTTGATATTGTGAAGTGTTAAGACCATTTCTGCATACCTACCTGCTGCAATTGAGAGACCAGATGCAGCTTGATGCAAGAAAATGTCATCTTTATTGTTCCTACACACAGCTTTATATAAACCATATAAACCAGAATTTAGCGTGTCTCCCACGGATTGGTCATTTCAAAACATCAGGGGCTCTCAGGCGTTCCTTGATTGGTCAATACAAAACCAGCTACAAACAGGTCGTGGAAAAACAATGGCAGCAATCAAAGTCCATCTCAAAACAATACTTCCCTCAAGATGACTCAGCCTCACTTTGTTATCACCAGGGCTCGTGTACCACACCTGAGGCCCCACCAAGGCTATTGGAGTCCTGGCCCACATCCCACAACTACCAAAGATACAATAACATGTCTTCAGTTCACAGACTTACACCACACACTCTATGAATTTGGGAGTCTTTAACTTACCTGAGTCTGAGAGAGGACTAGCTGCAATTTTTGAATTACCGGAGCAAATACCGAATAAAAGAATCACAAATTCAGAGAATAGTGCAGGTTGGAAGAGGCTTCTGGAGATCATCTAGTCCAGCCCACTTGCTTAAGCAGGGACACCTAAAGCAGGTTGCACAGGACTGCTTCCAGACGGGTTTGGAAGATCTCCAAAGAAGGAGAGATTCCGCAGCCTCTCTGGGCATCCTGTTCAGGGCTCTGTTACAAGAAATGTTAACAGTGTTCTCACACATAGACAGAATCTTTTCTCTTGCTACAGGTGCACACTCACCAATGGCTCAGGAACACCTACTTAACAGTGCATGGATCAAGTATGCATTTGTATATTCATTCAAAACACTTCACTGTGAGCAGAAGTTTAGATTCTCAGAGTACAGGACACCATGGATGGACACCATCCAACATAAGCACCGATTCTTCAGGCATCGAACTGCATGTATTATCATTACAATCTATTCATCAGGATAGTTTTAGTACAGACTATCTCCTTAAATTTGGTCTGTTTTGTCTACAACTGCTTATACCAGCACAGGGTAGAGGATACTCTGAAAGGCTGAAGAATGGATCTTTTACAAAAGTATCAAGGAAAGTAAGACTTGGGAGAATGTATAGTTTTGTCCAAAAGTTTGGCTTTTGATACTGACTTTCACTTGCACACACTATGAGAAAGGAGCACTTTGGCTCTCAACTGAGGTCTTGGCTGCTTATTACAGCATTATGGCAGATTTTCAACTGTGGAGCTCAATTTCTATATGAGTTGGAGACTTTGTACATGGATGTAAGGTAAATTAAGGGAATTGAGAGAGTTTTAGAGGGAATTCAAGGACCTATGTTGATTTGGTCTCATTTCTTCTGTTTCTCCTGATAAGGGATCAGATCAAGTCATAACCAATTTTGATCAGAAAGTGGATGAGAGTTTGTCCCATGTGAATTGAAAAATGTTGAATAGGTCGTTCCAGTACTATGGAAACTTAGTAGAAATAATCATAACAATATAATAATATTTTAAGAGAAATCCTTTACTGGTAGCATGAGATTTGGTAATGTTTTCTGATATTTTCCCATTGCGCTACCTTAGGTTTACAAGGATGTATTGAGAAAATTTCGTTTACAAATTGTTTTCTTTTTTTTCCATGAACACAATATAAAAGTTTCACCACATATTTAATATATAAAAAAAAATAGAATTTAAAATGAAAGTCTAAACAATACATGTTAGGATTCTGTTTCAAGGCATTTACTACATCCAGACAGAAGGTTACCTGTCAGACCTCTTTTGTAAGATAGGAAGAAATTTAGGAAAACTCAAAACATAGTATGATGCTGAATCTATTTTAACAGCAGCACTTGATTATTATTCAATTCATAGCCTGTCAAGCAACTTGTGAATAGAATGCCATAATTTGAAAATACTCAAATGTGACTACTTGAATCATTTGTTTTCTTCTTAAGTCTGTAGCAAGCTTTTTTTCCCACATGAACCTATGTTGGGAGTGGACAATACAATACTTTTGATAGAAACTGAATATGAAAAGAAAATATCCGCTATATTTGCCCATGTCACCGATGTTTTCACCATGCACATAAAGGGCAGAGACTTTGAAATTGTCTTTTATTTTTGGCAAAATAAAATCAATTACTATTGTGTACTTGAGAGCAATAACCCTTCAAATGAACTTTCAAGTGACATCTCTAGACGTTTTTATGCTTGACCTATTGCATAGTTAAAGGGGATCTTCATATTTAAAACAAACTAAGTAACCATTTTGAACATGTGGTTGCACTTAGCAGTAATAATATTCACAAATTTTCATTAGTGGACTCAGACATTATTCAATGTATTCCATTTCATGCAAAAATTATACAGCCCCTTTGACCTCCAAGACACTTAGAAAATGCTAGTTGCCTTTTTAAAAATTCCCCTTTTTAAAAATTCTGTTTTTAAAAACACAATAAATAGGACTTTTTAAAAAAAAATGTTGTGTTTATTTTTTCTTTTTTTTTAAAGTAACCATTTGCAATAAGCTAGCACTTTCATACCAGTCATCACTAACTTGTTGTATGCTGGACACATCTGGCATTGCACAGGCAATCTAACATGGTAAAAAAGACATTTCTTAGTAAATGCCTCTGTGTTTGACAGCTGACAAGCAAATTATTCAGCTGCATGAAAATAAAAATGTTCAAAATTGCATTCAGCTGCTAATAGAGTTCATTTACAAAGATTAACAAGGGGACTTGGAAATATATTCAGCTAATAGACTATATACATTATAAATAGAGGAACAGAAAATAGATAAGCTTTTGCAATGCTATGAAAAATGGCAGATTAGTGAACAAATATGCCTTTGCCAGATTACCTCAGAGCATTACAGATTCTTGGATGAAAGATCCAATACTTACGTCAAGTATTATTTCTGTTTTTTGAGTGGCCACATTTGTGATCCATGTGTAAGGAAAGAGAATGGCTGTATTTTACTTGTTGAGGCAGCAAAAGACTTGTATAACCCTGAGGTGATCCACAAGAAATGGAAAACATTAAGTAAATAGTTGCTGATCTATTTCCGTCTCAAGTATTTAGGACTGCTGTAGAAACCTTTGAAGATTAAAGGAAAGAACTACCAGAAAGAAATTTGAGGATAACAGTCTCCGAGACTTATGGTAGAACCATGTGAGGTTTCTCACTTGTCATTCTTACTTTCATTTCACAGATATGTCTGGCAGGCAGAGAGGAAACAATTGCTTCAAAGAGAACTTTGAGGAATGTAATGAAAACGCCAAACAATAATCCTTGTCTATCAGATCCATCATTGTTTTTAATAAACTCCTCAGTCACTTCTGTCTTCAAAACAATTGACAACTCACTCCAAAATTGAAGTAGCCATCATCAAATGGTTTTGATATGACATCAGACTTGTATCATGTTTAAATGTCAGTGTGACAGAGGTTAACACTCAAGAATGAAGACCCATCAACTCTCAGCTCCACCAATAATTTCCAGACTGACTTTTAGCAAGCTATTCACCTATATTTATCAGTATGAAAAGAAACTCTAATAGGTTCATGGATTACTTACCTCAGGACTGCACATCATGTTCAAGGATACGGCCCAAGGATAGACAACCCTTAATTTTATATCCAAAAGTTCATTAAAAAGCTTCCTAAGACACCACTGACCAAATGAAAATGTGTGTGGACAGGAAATTATAGCACTTAAAAACAGTTCAGGATACTTTTAGTAAAATAAGTCAAAGTAGGCATTTGGCAAGATCATGTCTAATAACTTGGGATCTAAGTTTTCAGAAGAAAAAATATTGAAGAATATAAAATTACATGACATCCTCCTATTTTGGGTGAGCTGAGCAACTCTCTATACGTCTTTTAACAAAGCCTATTGGGCATCTATCAATTAGTACCTAGTACTTCACATAAGTACCTAGATGATCCCAATCCCTCTGACATACTTTTGATCATGCCTAAAAAGGAAGAGCCTTGACCCAAAAAGTTTTATTCAAAAATGTGTTGATGGCTGTGACGGTAGGATATTACATGAAGTTACAAATTGCCACTCCAGGGCTTATTCTCTCAAGTGCTTATTCTCTCAATCACTAAAGACTTTTCTCCTAACCATATCATATAAAAATACCTTCATTCAAAATAGGTTAATTTCTTTCCCAGGCAAATGCATTCCAGGTTTCAGGCATCCAAAAGGTTTGTTTTTTTGTGCCTCTGAATTTGTTACTTCCAAGGAAACTAATGTGTTACAGATTTATGATCACTAGAGTTCACTTCAAGAAACAATTATACTTAAAAATGTTGCTTTTTTGGGTAAAATTTTATTTCTTGATACAAAGAATGAAAACATTAAAAAATGGATAGTTAAAATACATATACACCAATAAAATATGAATTCCATGATTATTAAGCCATAAGGTTCCTCTTCTGACATTGAGAGTGGGTAGCTAGTGCAGGATTCTGTCTTTGCTTTTCTGACTTTTGTCAGAGTCTGTACTTTCTCCATCATTGTGTTCAAAACAAAATTCTTCTTCATATGCCTTTTGAAAAGTTATTTCATTGAGAATACAGCTCTTCTAGTTATACTGCCTTAGGCTATGATAACTCACAATTCAACCATCTTTGCTGCCCATAACATATCACAAAAGCATATGAAGTTTCATCTATACCACACACATTTGCTTCATAATAGCTAACCTTCTACTCTGCATAGAGACTCCACACAATTTTATTAATAATACAACTAGAAATGTTGACATTTAAAAAGCCGTCCTTGTGGTTTCAGGAGTTTTTGGCATCCTGAAATGCTTGCTTGGCATACTTCATGAGACTTTGCTGGTTTTACACTTTTTAGCTGCGGCATCAGCCTTCCAGGATAGTCTTAAGCAACAGACTATATGCAAGACTGAGGTAAAACTCTCTCCTGGTCTCTTGTTCATGCAGTACACAAGAGGGCTTAGCAAACACAGAGGAAGAAGAGAGAAGAACTGAAGAGAGCACATGAATTATATGCACCTTGATCCAATAAGCTACTGAATAATTCATTTGAGATCTAATTATCATGAACTCAAGATACAGATTCAAGAATATTAAGCAAACCATCCTAATTTAAAAAAGAAAAACATTGTGATTAGTTATAATTTATGGATACAATTACAGCAGGATACGTAAAGATATGAAAGCCTTAAGTATCTCAAGAATAAACTTGCAGAGTTAGATCAGAGGTCCTTGTAGATCAGTGTCCTATCTTTGAGAGTAACTGTAAAGGAATGCCCTGGGACAGGAGTTAGGTTAGAATGTACACACCAATTACTTCATGGACGTAATTCTTCAGGATATCTTTCCAGCCTTTATCTGAACTTTAGAGATTTCCAGAGCTAGTAGTTTATCTACCTAATTGTTTTTCATAGCCACCGATGAAGCTCTTAGATAAATACCATCTGGTCTCAGGCATTTGCTACAATTCCTTTTATCAGTTGGCTCTAAAATCTCTTCCATTAACAGTTTAATTTGAGAAGTGCCAATGCACTCTAATACTCTTTCCTCTGTAGAGAAAGGCTCTAGGATTGCAAGTACTTTTAATCCCCTCTGCACAAGGCTGAGGTTCAACTGAGAAATGAACTTTCAAATATTTTTACAATTTAAAATTTTGTATCTGTCTTGTTTTGGCCTATGTTAAGACTGACAAAAGAGACTCTAACTCAAACCAGCAAAATGAAATATATCAGCTGAGCTGCTAGAATAATACTCTGTGTATGTGGACCTTAATGGCTGCTTTCCAGTTGACGTATAAAGACATATTCTCTCTCTCAAGGTGTGATTGATATAATATTTTATTTCTGGGAGTTTCTATATTTACTTATTGAGCTATGATTTTATTGCACAACTTTTTTGATTTGTTGGGATATGTTGCCTCTTTTAATTAAATTGAGTTTTAGGTTTTGTTGTTTAGAACTTATAAGTCTATTGACAGAGCTTCCCTTTAATAAAAATATTTTATTATTATTCTTTCTAAGAATGTCTATTCTTGTGGCACATATGATGTAGCTGTTGACCATATTGCTTTTTTATTAATATAATGATGACCTACCAGAAATGAAAAAAAAAACTTAGCAATAAATAAGAAAAATAGAATGAAAGAAGTAATTCAAAGACATAAAGTGCTGTTCCTATTAGCAGTGTAAGACCGAGGGCAAGTTTTACTGGCAGCATGAAATCTGAAAGAGATATCCTACGAGTGAGAAAAGATTTGTATTTTTCTTGACCTCAGTTCAGTGACACAGACAAAGTATGAAGAACAGAGAAGCATTAAGCAAATGTTTCCGTAGATTAAATAGAATGGCTTTAATAACTTTAATATTTTAATGTGGAAAGTTGTCTTTAGGAGGTATTATTCATAAAAAGAGGAGACATTAATTCTAATAGACAGTAGAATTTTATTTAGTAGTGCACCTTTCATAAAAATTATATTCAAAAGCACTTCATATTGTTAAATAATACAGTTATGGATCTGAATAATGAATAATGGAGCAGCTGAGGAAGGGAGAAATTAGGTAGTATTAGTAAATGGAATTTTTTTCTTTTGCTTCTAAAAATCATAAGGGCTATGAAATGAACACAGGCACAGATAGACTCAACTGTGTAATAGGTGCGGTAGTGGAAGCAATTCCATCTATGACTAATTTGAATTAGTGGGTATTACATAAAATAAAGCGATAATAAAATGAATTACTACAAATCTATAAAGAATGATTAAGGAAAAGAAAACATTGAGAAGATGAAGAGAAGAGAGACTTACATCACTTTTATTTTGGAGCCTGATACCTAATGATGCTTGGCTTCTGACTTCACAAAGTATGTTACTTCTGATTTTGAGTGCTAAGGAAGTAAAAAAAAATCACATGAGGTATTAGTACCAGACCACTGAAACCCCTTGTGTAATCACCTACCATCATTAAGTGCTGATTTAAACATTCAGAACTGAAAAACACACAGCCTGGAATTATTACTTGAAATGCAGGTGCCCAAAGAGAAATATGTCAATGAAGATGAAAAATGAAAATCTGAATGGGTGCATCCTTTCATCCTTGCCTCCATCTGCATCCATATCAGAAACACAGGCCAAATTTCTTTTGGCTGGTAAAGAATATAATAATTTAAATATTTCCTTTAGCTGTGTTTGACAGCTGGACAATAGAACATCCCAGTCACTTAAAGAAAGAGTGGATCTCAATAACCACTCATTTAGTTGTTTTGCCATTTGGTGTAGAAAAGTGCCCTCTCTGAGGCAGTTAAAGTGAACCTTAATCCTTTAGTCTATGTTTCTATTACTTTTTGTTTTCAATTACATCACTTCCTTGAACTTATCAAAGAACATATTTGCCAGGTTAGATACCACTCTTTTCCATCCAAGAAAATATTTAACTTAGTTATTGATCAGTCAGACTTCAGTTGTTAAATCTCTCTACAAATATTTATTCCCCAAAAAGTGGATTCCAAAGTTGTTGAACAAAAAAGTTGTTCATCCTTCCTATTTCACTCTGATACACAAATGATACTCATATTAATTTCACATTTTTTATCTATGTGATTCTTCTGAAAACTCTTTAGCTATTCTTCTGACCCAGATAATGATATAATAACGATTTTTAATTAGGAGGTCTTAGGTCTTCTCAATACAACTGTTCCAACACAGTAACAGTTCAGAAGAATCCTCTTCCTGTTAGAGAATCCTGTTAGAGATATTTTCAACCCTAGTATGCACCTTTTTTGTAACAACTGCAATAATTAATGTAGAAATTAATGACACAAAATTATGTGTATTTATCAATCCCGTGAGTGTATTTCATTCTCCCTTTTGATAATATCAAGAATCCACCAGTATCTATTTTTTGGAAATTTTGTTGTTGTTGTTCTTTTGTAGAACGCAAAAAATTTTATTATTTCCCTCTGGAAGAATACTAAAATTCCCATTGATTACATAGGCATATCAAATCTTAATGTAGGTTCCTGTAGAAAGTGTTTAAAATTAAATGGCATGAAGATTAGACAATGCTTTTTTCTCCTGTTAATGAATTTCTTATGCATTCTAGCAAGTAATTTTATGATGACAAATGAAACGCTACTTAATTTGGTTTGTTAGTGTTATGCATGGATATCTTAAAAGTGGGAAAAGCCTCACAACAGCACAGGGCAGGAAAAAAGAATTTAATATCCTTGTGTTTACCTTTTTTTCTTTTCTTCCCTCCTCCCCTTTTTTTTTCCTGCAACATCTGCCTCCTGTGTGATATCATTCAGTGGCAGTGATCAAAAACACTCAAAATGAAATCACTTTATTTGAGAAGAAAGCACCTGCTAACAGGCAGGCATCTAAACTCTGGAGCTCCGTTTGCCTACTGTGGTGCAATTTCATTAATGCACTGAAAAACTCAGCCTTGTTATGATGCTTTTGTGGATGATGACTGGCATTTCCAAGGACAGTGAAATATATTTATTATGTGATTTATGAGACCAAATTGGTTAGCATTACCATTATGTTAGGCCAACACTTGTCTTCTTTTCTTCTCATTTAGAATCATATTTTCCTCAAATAACTGCTAAGGAGAGTTCTTGGATTAGAGGAAGGAACTTTTTTTAAAATAAAACAGAAGAAAGTAATTAGAAAAATTGACACATCATCTGGAAAAGTGTTTGCCTTAGATGGATTTTGAACTGAGTTTTAAAATGTGATATGTGGTTACACCATCATGGCACATTTTGAATTTTATGTGCAGTAGTGCTAATGCAAATGCAGTAGCCACTAACAATTGAGAATGGCAAAATCCATACTGAAAATGAGATAAGAAGTTATGTTTCCTGACTATTTTCCATCTGCATAGCATATTTCATGAAAATCACAAATGGAAGTTCCAATTAAGCAGTGATTTTGACAAAGACTGAAAAAAAGCACACTTTGAAATGGCTCAAAATTCTCATTGCTAACGTTAAACGAATGCACAAAGGGTTAAGGAACGTAAATAAAAAGAAGCATCTACAATATGTTAATAAATCAATCATGAAAAAATATAATTATAAAGAATGTCTGCTGTACTGATGTCTGTAACTCTGATCTTGCTACAAGCTTCACTGAGGAAAAGTACCATCACTATTAAAGTGCAGGAGTTCATTCCTGGGCACCTTATTATAAAGTCAGATGTTCAGTTGTCAAGTCTTTCTTCTAGCACAGAAACAACTAAGTTGAGTTGCCAGTGCATCTCAAGGCATCATGATGAACTTTGTTTCCTATTTAAACCCTGAAAGGTAATTTTTAACAGATATTCAATGAGTTCAAAATTTAACATTGAACACTTCTTATTATATATGCAACTTTGTCCTCTCATATATTTGCATATCTGTGCTCTCTTTCCTGAGGGCTTTCTCTAACCTTTGTTTGAATAAGGGACTCTGTTGTTTGGCAGGAGGAGAGCTGTAACAGGATATTGAATGTACTTAGATCTTGCACCTATAAAGAAATATGGAAAGGGAAAAAGGGCAGATTTTTTTTTTCCTGGTATCACTGCTGATGACTTAAAAGAAAATGTCTTTGGCACTTCAGACGATCACTTTTTTAATATTCTACACTACTTTGTAATGAGGCAATAGTACAATTTTAGCTATGTATTTTCTTTTACACGCAAGTGTAATTTACAATTTCTATCTGAAGTCCTAAGGCAAGGAGATAGCATAGGCCTATATTCTCATAAGTGAGAGAGAGCTAACTTTAAATCTTGACAATCAAGCCCTAATATTTTTGATAAAACAGATGCAGCCTTAATACTTTTAGTAGAACAGTTACTCAGATTTATTTGTACTTCTCTCCAGTTGAGAGTTTTGGCTTTATCCTTTTTATTTATTTATTTATTTTTCTGAAACTCTCATAGAATGTTAAAACATTTTTAAACAAAATTTTAATAAAAAGATAAAAAGAGTGTTTATAAATTGAAGGCATTACAACAACTGATGCAGATATACACAAATTATATATTTCCACAAATGAAATTCATTCCCAGTAGTTTCTCTTTTCAGAGAAATGTAGTGGGAGAAGGTAAACCATTTCTTTCAAAAAGATTTTATTCAAGAATGATGACAAAATAAAATATTGTCCTTTCTTGTAAGAAATAAAGTATATTACAGAACTACATGTAATGAATACTGCTTATACGCTTTAAATATTCACTGAATAGCAAACACCACCATCAAAATCTCTGATAAATCTGGATAAGAATTTATAAGAAAATCTAAGAAAAGAAGTAGTTTCCTACCAGCAATATCTAGTCATGAATTTATAAGAATTTTAAAAAGGAAATATTTTTAAATAGTCAAAATTCTTAGCAATCCTTCAGAAAGTAAGTATGAAGAGATGATCAATTTACTAAATATTTTATTTTCACAACCACTCAGGTTTAGCATATGGCAAATACAATACTTCATAGTCAGAGAGGGTTTTTTTTTAGATTTGCATAAATATCAAGATGAAATTGGTTCTGTTCTCTCCATCTAACTCAATAAATGTTAGTTATGATAGTCATTTATCAAATTCAAAATATTCTCTAAGAATATTGAATAAACAACACAAAGGCATTTGCACAGTGCATGTCACCCTCACTCATTAGAAGCAAGGGTCCGTGACAGAAATATAGCATTCTTGCATTGCAGACACCCCTGTAACTCCCTTCACCTCTTACCCTTTACTTACAGAGTTGGAGATGGCATTGCAGCAGATGACTGCAGTCAGTGCTACACCATATGCTGAATTTTCGAATCAGAGTTGGTGCAGAGTTGGTGCAGCAGTAACTAAACCAGGTTTTCTGCCTGCCATCCCTGTAGTTGTCTGCAACTGGCATTTTAACCATGCTGGGAACCACCTATCCAAGTCTCCATTAATCTTAATTATCCTGATCATATCCACAAGGAGACACTGTCAAAGTTACTAAACAACAAAATCATCCCTCTGAATTTCCTTAGCCTAATTACAGACCCTAATTGCAAGAAGGAAGCAGTTTCTACTTTCCAATTCTATGACTGTCAAAGGTACCGAATGTTTCCCTTTTTCCATTATAACTTGTTTTGGCTCCCCTTCTCTGTTATTCCCAACACAGCATAGATGATTCTTTTTCCCAAGAGTTTTGTTCGTCAACCAAACACAACACAGCGGCCTCTGTCCCCCATTTTTGATTTGGAGATATCCTGTGATATCCTTGTGAATTAATACTCTTCTTCAGGACTTTACATAGCCTTTCAAAACATTTCCTGACAGTGTAGTAAACAGAAAATGAAATGATCAGAATATGCTAAGTCTTAGAACTACATAGTAAAACAGGTACCAAGAAGAGATGGATATTTCCTCCTTCCATGTTCCCATAGACACCTCACTGAAATACAGGAGCTCCCTGTGACTCCTCACTCCATTTCAACAAGACTAACATTTTGTTTTGTCATTTCAAAATTCTAGGTTCATCTAAGCATTTGCCATCACCCAGAAAACAGCTAGTCTCTGCCTGACTTTGAGGAAAAGTCAATGCAGAGCTGGGTGCGTTGCTAGCTGCAATGTAAGGGACAGACATGTGTGAGGATGATCTGTTCCTTTTCTTAAGAGGCAGACCATGAGCTGTACTTGACAGCACAAGCAGAAGTATGGGGATTTTCTTCCTCCAAATACTTGTAGAAGTACAAGTACAATACTAGTAGAAGAACAAGAAGGTTCATACTTCCAAGTAAATGTACCCTGTGACTCTTCAGAATTTTTGATAGGCAATCCCTGTCTATTCACAATTAAATATAAAGTGCAATTGGGAAAAAGATGTGCTTTTATAGCAGATGATTTTGCACCAGTACTGTAAGTTTCTGCACATGAATATCTTGCCAGTAAGAGATTTTTTCCATGGTCACTAACAGAGCCATCTGGTTTAATAGTCCTAGTCCATGTCTGTTTAGACACAATTTCTTTCTAACCTTCTTGTGAACCTAACAAAAAGACACAATTGACTGGTTTTAATTTACATTCTAAACACTCTCCATGACAATTCAAGAAGGAAAAGTTATTTCAGTCTTGACTTATAACTAATATAAAAAACTGTGAAATGTATGCATGTCTCTGATTTTCCAAGTGCTTGGCTTTGATATATACATACATATTGATATATAGGTTAACGTAGATTACATACAACTTTTAAAATTATTTAACAATTAAAATATTCTTAGAATAATTATAATGCAAAAACCTTATGTCAATGCATACACATTTCTCAGTGGAATATTTTTTCTATATTGTGCCATGGCAATGAACCCTTAAGGAATTTTATATGTAAGCGTGGCAAAAACATTGATTGTAAATTTATTTTTCTTATAATTTGTGTATGTTTTCTTTTTCTTCAGAACTTCTGCTTTTGATAGATGAGGGATTTAAACAATTCTTTTGACAATTAAACCACAGATTCTAAGGTCAAAAGTTTCCAAAGTTTCAGGGTAAAATCAGACAGCAAGGGAAAAGTGAATGTATGCAAAAATATACAGAAAGTTTAGTGATCATGCATAAAAGCTGAGAGTGTGTGCCACGTAGCTGTGAGAGCACTCAGAAAAAGATGCTTTTGCTAAAACAATTTCAAGAAATCTAATATTAAAATTATAGCTCAAACTAGACATGGGATTTTAAAGGAAGATAATGAGGCTTTCACCACATGCTAGGACAATATGTACTCCTTTGTCATAGGAATATATTTCAATATTTAGAATATTGATTAAGACTCCAGCTGTTTTACAGCACTTAGTAGGAGAAGAGGCTTCAATGTATTCTGAGTATACTAAAAAGTAGAACCTGTCTTTAAGACAGGCAATATTATCCACATTGTAGTATTTAAATAAGAGAGATTTCTTTTCCCTGACCACCTCAATCCCCACTTTTCCAAGCTAAATAGTCTATGTTAGTTGAGATGCATAAATTGACATCAGTTCTCACCTTAATTAGAGAATCAACAGCTTTGATTATTGCTTTTCAATTTTTTGATATCTTGCTCTTTCCTAGGCAATGGCAAGTAGACTTGTCAATCAGGTAGTCTGAACTAGGAAGGCAAGAACCATCTGACTGGTCCAAACTTCATTTATCATTGAAAAAATGCCTAGCTTCTACTCTCTTCAAAGGAGATTTGTAATGATTTTCATTGGAGTATGTGACTATGCTATCCACAAGGCTAATAAGTAAGAAGTACAGCTATGAGCAGGGGTTTGTTTTGTTTTGTTTTGTTTTAAGCAATGGAATGATAATTAGGAGGTCATAGCAATAACAGTAACAGGTTTACATCTATAAAAATTACTAGAAATGTAAAGTCACATAGTTGTTAAGTACTTTCAGAAATACTTCCATCATGAATATTTCTTTTGCCAGTATTATAGAAAATGTCTTCTTCCTAAAGTTTAGAATGTCCTGAAAAGCACAACATGGTTTTGAGGTTTCTTGTTGAAGAACAAATAGCATCTGTAATCACTGAAATCATCCCTGCAAAAATTAGTATAAACAACTGCCACAGAGTGTTCAAATCTGAGTTGTTCAGTTCACTGTAGAATAAGTCCTTCAGCTTTGGAGAAACTAATTTTAAATAATGTGATTTTGCTAAAATGTGACCTAATTACACATGATATTAAATGGCAATTACAGAATATACAAAACAAGCCTCTGATGATATTTTTCATGTGAAGAAATCCTATTTTTTCCCTAAACTCTCTTCAGCAAATCATGTAATTTAATGATTTCTCTTCTGAATTTTGGAAATGTATTGTAAATAACTCAAATAAAAAATATGTATCATCTGCCAACTCTGTAGCTATGGCAATGTTAGATCCAAATGTAAAATAGATTTTTCCAAGTGAACTCTCATTGAAAATAAATCTATTATTTGTCTTCAACTTATAGGTCCAGAGGAAATGAGATAAGGCAGAAAATTAGTACAGATTTATTATATCTCAGTAAATGGTCTTCCTGTGTTAGCTAGGGTCACAGCTGGCACAAAGTGTGATGGCACTAAAACACACGTGTCAGATAGCAGGTAATATAGATTTTTTTAGTGTTAGTGATCAAGCTAAAAACTATTTGCACAGATGAAGGTGGAGTTTGGGGCAAATTTATATTGCTGGGTACAGTAGATACAGTGCTGAGGAAAGGGTCCTGTGTAAATCTCTCCTGGGAAGAGGTTGGGAAGAGACTTAGTTTAATTATCCTGAGTCCCTGCCAAATATAAGGCAATATAAAGCATACTTCTGCCATTGTGGCTGATGTTCTCCATTTTGTCCTCAAGACTCCTGAAATCAGTAGGCATAAGGCAGGAAAAGAAAGCTGAGTATGATTGTCTAAGCTAGACATTTATTGGACCTTATTATGACCTTATTGGATAGGCAAATAGTCTGTGTAGCTACCAAGAGCCTAAGCATGAATGTGGAACAAATATCTAGAATCAGTATGGAATTGTATGTGCATTGAAGGCCCCAATCTCTCTTCAGCTCCTGCAAGTGAGCTACGTGAATGCTCTATATACTGAGTATAAACTAAATAAAAAGACATTAAAACTCTTCTTTACTCAGATGTATTTTGCCTCGAATGAGGAATGTAAGAAATTCACTGTGGAAAAAAAAAAGAAAAACAAAAATCCTAGTAATTAGACGTCTTCTATCACTTGTGAGAGAGAAATTCCAGTTTGTATTCAACTGCTATTAGGTGTTTGTAAGAGATGTAAGAGACTTTATGTTACATATAGACTGTAGTATAGAATTACAAAAAGGGTTTGGACTCTGTATTGCCTGAATAGAGTTTACCCACAGATACTGTTAACATAAACTCAGATTGTCAATACAAATCAAGGGCTTTTTAAAGGTTACTCCAAAATAAAATCCTGCCTCATTTATTTATCTACAGAGGCCACTCCCCCTACAATGTGGCTAAAAAATCTTGAAACTTTGATTAGGTACATATAAGAAAGGCAAAGATTTCTTTTCCACGAGTTTGAGATAATCAACTCTCAATTTTCTTCTTAACATTAATACACAGGTAGGCATCTATTTTATATTGCCAGTCTAAGTAATTTGTCCTGGGGTCAAAGTCACTCTGAACAAAACCAATGGACTTGGATGTAAGACATCCCTTATAAGATCAAACACTGTAAATTCAACTTAACTTTTAACTTCTATTTTTGAAAATGTTACACTCCACAATATTATATTTTTTTTAAAATCTGATTTATGTTCTGAACACTACAGTCACCATTTATTTCTAACAGAAGTTAGTAGTACCTCAAAAAATTTCTGGTTCGTGTACTTTTGCACAATAAGTATTTATTATCTGTCATAAAATAAATGGGAGAAATTGAGTAATATTTTTGAAAATATAGACTGTTGCTGTCAAATAATGCTATAATTTATGGGTCAATTAATTTAATCAGTGATCTGAACTCTCAGAATCATAGTTGTTGTCTTACTCTCTTCTCCTTTTAGTTAAAAATTATTTTCCATGGGCATCAATTGGAATGATACTAAAATAACACATCTTTTCATAAGCAATGGAAGCAGAATAATATGATTAATGAATTTGAAGCCTCATTCCATAATTTAGTTCAAATATTCTTGACAAAATATAAGTTTTGTTTGAAATGGAAAATATTATTATAATATGAAAAAAAATGCCCACATGTAGTAATTTATGCCAAGTGAATGTCTTTTTTTTCTATTTCTCTCTAAAATTCCTGATCAGCCTTTGACTATTTCGGCCAAATTTCTAGCCAGTGTAAGGAGTACATTGGCAGAGTACAGCAAGGAAGCTGATTGAGTACTCTAGTAGAGATATGGACTGACTTAATCACTGATCAAAGTTTAAGATGAGGAAATGTGAGCCTTCTTGAGGAAGATCTCAAGAAAAATCACTGATGCAGTTTGTAATAAAATATCAAGGTAAATTTGATTACAGGTTGACTATACTTAACATTACTTCAGGCAAAAATAAGAACAAATTTCCAGAGTTGTGGCTGGCAAGATGCTAGACTTCTGTATTTTCATGTCTGTTTGTGATACATTTGAGTTTAAACCATAAATATTATATCTTTGTAGAGAGGTTTCTGCATAAGTGATCTGCCTTGATTCAAAGGTGTTAATCCTTAATGAGAAAAGGAAGATGATGGTTTAATATAAATGCTCATCTGCTGACAAAAGCCTGCTAACAAATCATGCCACATGACATGGGTGCCTCTGCAGAAATAATAAAGAATACATGAACACAAACAAATAAACAAACAAAATTCTGGCAGAATGCATGTACTTACTAGGCAATACAAATATTATTTGGGTGAAATGGCCACTGACTCAAGTGTGCAAAGAAAGTGGGCCTGAAATTCTAGATTTAGAGGACAATAATTCACAGAATTCACTATTACACCTTTAAACATTCTCTCTGAACTATTATTATTTCAAATAATCTGAATCTTTTTTTGTTTGTTTTACATCATAATAATTAAGAAATAAGTACTCTTAAATGTCATCAAAAACCAAAAGGAATCCTAACAGATTTTTTTAATACCAACATGTGCATAATAGTAATTTCTAGAACACAAACTGCATCCTAGAACTATGTTTCTGTCTGGATTCTGCGATACTTCAAAATCAGCATTAAGGCCAGATGTGTGAATTTTCACCACAGAGAACAGAATATCCCTGAACAATATGTTCATTAAAAAAGGCATATCAAAATTCAGTGTCTGATGTGAAATATATGCTACACACATGCTGGAATAAATAATGACTGTGATGGCCTGAGAATCATCATTAATATGGATAGACATGCCAACATGTTAATCACTTTTTCATTTGTTTGTTTGTTTTCTTGTAGCTCAGAGACTCAAGTGCAAATAGTGAGACTGAAATTAGCCAACCTAGACAAATATGTGAGGCACTCCAAGATTGCAAGACCAATGAACTTACTATATGGTTTACCTATAGCAGATATTACATGGGAAGCACCAGCAATTAGATAATTTGACAAATTATCCAAATATATTTTTCAGAGATGGATAAATTTGGTGGACTGCAGAACATGAGTGAGATTGGTTCTTATGTCCCAGCCATATAGATGTTGTAGTTCTTTGTCTCCAGAGCCAGCAGGGAGTAGGGAATCTTAGCACTATTTGCAAGACATAGACCCCTAAATACACATACATGTTAATATTGCTAGACATGCAGGTCAACACAGAGAAGAGTACCTTTTCTGAATGCCTCACATACAGTGCCCACACCAACAGGAACAGCACAGTCAGACCCTCTCTTCTTCCTCAGTGGTTGAGAAGGATTTAAATTCGTTAGAGGAACATGTGTATGCACCACATGGATTTCTCCTGCATCTGGGACTCCAGACCTCGATCCCCAGCACTTGAATCTCCTAGGGGACTGTGGTCTCAAGCCCATGAAGGGACTCAGATTTCCTATCTCACTTGCTGGCTAATCCAGTTCGAAGCTGGCTAGCATTTCCACACATGCAGCAGAGTCAGGAGTGCACCTATAAACAATACAATTAGAAAAAAGGATTTGAGAAGAATATAGGATGGGCTGTGGTCCACATCTCTACAAGTGGCCAGGCACGAATATCCTCTTTCCCTCTGTTTTTCCAAGCTTATTCCTCTCCAGTCCTCCTTGACTCCTCCCTTTGCCTATCTTTGTTTCTTCTCCTAAATATCCCATAATAATCCCTTGCCTGTCATAGCTCCTCTGATTCTTGTCAGGTCTCCATGAGAATTTTCTTAGCCTTTAGTCAGCTTTGGTCCTACAGGATCTAAATTTAGCTTACAAAACTAGCATATGCAACACCCTTTCCTTATAACTGCTTCAAGCTGGTACGCATGAGATCATACAATAGGGCAAAACCAGTTAATGGAAATTTGGCTGCAAGTCTGGCATCTTCCATTTGGCACTTTGGGGTTCCCAGGAACCAGGAAAACAAGTCAAGAGATTTCACTTTGCTAAAAGAAATACTACATTCTAGGAAATATTATAAACCCTCAAGAAAGCCTCATGTTAGGCAAAAGAAAAAATATGTTTCTGGCTTGTGAGTACATATTTTGGAACATGTAAATACAGGATGTATCTCAGTGTGTTCATTTATGAAGAGAGTTACTGGCAGTGTATTTTCATTTGAATGCAAGTAATTGTGCTATTTGATGTAACAAGAATACATATAATACATATAGAATACATATTAAAGATCATACTGTAACTGTAAACATAACTGAAGACCAAGAACCTCTTTACCTTTGCCCACACAAAAATATAGTCTCACCAAAATTATCTCTGCAGCTATGCTTTCCTTTGGCTACTGCTTTCCAGCTCCACTCCAAACATAGCCTTAACCTTTCTGCAAACCTAACCCTAAGCTTAACTGAAGATAAAAGATATCAACGAAATTCTTCTTTCAGCCCTTGCTTTCTTTGAACATTCTCTTTTACAAGTCCACTCCAGCTGCAGCCCTAGTCTTTCTTTCTCTACCTTAACTCAATCCTAATATAAGAGATTGAGTTTTAACATGTAGCTGTAATGAAAAATATATATATTCTGTTTTCCCTCAGGTACTAGAAAATCTTTATTGATAAAACGTAGCCCACAAAATTTCTCCTTACAGGCCCATGCACCTTATGCATTTTTAATATGTAAAATCTTACCAGTGCACAGCTACAGGAAAGTGAGGCAGTAACAGAAAAATACCATATATTTGAAATCACTGGGCTGCAGAGAATTTTCCCAATAGGATAAACTGGGCACAGGCCTTAGTGGGAGAGTGCCAAGAGAACAAGACTGCCTGGAAAACACTAATGCCAGGAGATCCCTTCCTGTTATACTGAAGGTTAAATTATCCGAACAAGCTTGATCGTGTGAAAGGTTTGCTACCCCCAGCAGAGGTCAGTTCTTTCCCTGGAAGCAGCAGAGATTAAGTGAGACAGATAATTCCACTTGAACTTTGTTAAGCTGAGTTCGTGCAAAGCCAAGTCTGTTTACTCCGACTTCAAATTCAGACATATTAGAGACATTTTATTGATGTCCTATGAATTCTAAAGACAAATGACAATGCTCTTCACAGTTTTATACTTTTATAAAAGTTTAATACTTTTAAAAAAGTTTAATAAACCATGCTCATACTCTGTAAAGTTAATGCTCTTGGAGGTTAAAATGAATGGAAAACTTATTTTCCATTAAGGTTTACATGGCAGCTATAGTGCATGTGCTATAAGGATAGGGCTGAACAAAGTGAAAAGCGTCTTGAAAATGAAGACTGAATCTTTAACTGAAAGATGCTGCTTTATCCTTAACACTTTCCTTAGCCAATATAGATGCATTACTTTAGAAGCAGAAATAATGCAGTTGATATATTTACTCTTTATCTGACTGGCTGTGCATCTCAACTTTGGGTGATGGTGTTTCAAGCTGAATTGACGCCCTGTGAGATTTTGATTGCAGGTCATTCATAATTCACATTAAAGGAAATAAACATTTTAAAGACAAGGTACTTTAACCCTCGCTTACTCTTTTTATGGTTTTGTGAGTTTTGTGGTATCAGTATCAAACACCAAGTTTTATGGTATCAAAACATCAGGTTTTCTACAGGAGAGGAAAGTCTAGAACCTGAGCTTTTGATCTTTCAATCATATTATCTACCTTCAAAATGACATTATTTGCAATACTTCTAGTCAGTCTAACTCTTACATTATCCTTGTAAAGGATAATAGTAAATAGTAAAGTCATCTTTACTATTATTAGTAAGTACACTCAAAGATATACAGAATATGGAAATGATAAGTTGGGAAACTAGCACAATCACTTACTTAAAAACAATACCAAATAAACATATTCAGTCTGAATACAGACTGCAGTAAAGCAGAACAGCATAAGTATGTGTTCTCTTTTTGTAATGAGTAGTTCTATTAAAGGCTGTTTAACTGCTCATATTTCATTATATTAATTATGGATTTCCAGGGCCTAAAAGACTTCTATGATGGGGAACTGTGTTTATTCTGTTCTTTCCATTTATCAACATATCTAGCCATTTGCTTTTTTCATTATTTTCCTCCATCTTTTTGTCATTTGTCAAAAAAATCCAATCCTAGGCAATACTTCTAGAAAAGGGAACTTGAAAGTGATTATCTCCATGCTGTCATATAGCTAACAAAGTCTATCACATTTTTCTGAGGATTAGAAAAGGATTAATTTAATCCTTGGAGATTTTCAGTTTGATTCACCAACAGTTTGTGCCAAAAGCATTGAATTCTAGTTATTTCTAGGCTTCAAGGTCTTAGAAGTCAACCAGACAGTTAATTTCATTCTCTGCAATGCCACAATTCCATTCCAAGTTTCTTATGACTCTGACTGTGCTGCTACCCAGTTTTCTTTTTCTTCTTTCTACTTAGCCTATAATGAAACATGTATTCTATTCCTGTATTCTATTTTTCTCTTCAAAATAAATCATAATCCTTAATAAATGGAGTAAGAAATTTCTGTATGACTGATAGCAAAGTTACATAGAAGAGTATAGCAAAATTGAAATAAACAAAATAAGCAATGAGAAGGGACTGTGTTGAAAAACACATATAAAAGCTTCCCATCAGCTTTGTATTTTGCCCAAGACAAGGGCAATCTAGTCCAAGTTGGGTCTGGAGGAGTCCAACCAGAGCTCACCCTCTTCATGTTCCCTGTGACTGTAGTTCTCAAAGCAGCTTCAGAACTTCTGAAGTAGTACTTTCTGTGTGCGAAGGGGCCAGGCATTCATGTGAACCTGTAAGTCTTTAGTTTATGGTACATGTAAGTTCCATAGGCTGTGGAGAGTGCACCAGGAAACTCTAAGGATCTCATACACAGCTGTTTTCTTATCTTGTGATTTACCACTCCTACAGAAAGTCATGATGGTATTCTCAGAAAACATTTCTAAAGAAGCAAATCAAGACATCACTGTTATTATTTTAATAGAAGAGTATGCTTTCTAATTATCAGGAAAAGCAATTAAAGTAACAGTTGTATACCAAGAAGCAGAATAAAGGTCAGGATTCTGAATTGGTTGTTAATTATAGCAATGCAGAAGCATACAGAGATAGAAACCAATAATGACTCAAGGACAGAGGTATGTGAATAAAGGTTATGGCTCAAATAGTGAGGAGGAAAAAACATAATTATTCAGAGTATAATTAGACAAGTTATTTGCTTTTTCTATGAAATAAAAATGACTGCCTTTTTAAAAAAAAACATGATAATGAAATGAAAAAAAAGGTTCCTAATAGCTACTCAACTTCTTAACTTGTGAGCAAATGAAAAGAGCCCTATTTCTTCATATTTGAAGTACCTTAAATAAAAAATAGATTCACAAGTGCATTTACCAAGTCAAACACTGAAGGAAGGAGAAAGACTGAAGAGAATTTCACTACTTCTTGGTTCTTAATTATTTCCTAACATCTTATCTCCTAATGTTTCATTAAATACAATTGAAAATGGACTTTTTACATATCAAAAACGCAGAGATTTTTATGTACTTTGCTACAGTTTTCGACACATCTCACACATTCTGCATATGCATCTGGAATCCCATATGCATTCCTGAAAAGTATGCAGAAAAATATAAACCAGTAATAAATTCTCATTTGCAGTAGGCTAGGAGAAGTTCTCTCTGGTGTCACAACCCTTAGGAAGCATCCATATTTATTCATTTTCATAAATACTTCCATTGCAGAAAGCATGTTCCAATGGCAGAGAGCGTGTTCATTTCATATATGCTTTTAAATATAACAGGCTATTTATTCAGGACAATATTTCAGGACTATCAGATTTCTATAGTTATCTATATCATTCTTTTTATTTTCCAGTCCCTAAGATAGTTACTTAACAATTGCTCCAAATGCCTATTCTACAATTGCACATAAAATTGAACATATGAATTCCTTACCAAATATTTTACATCATAAATTCTCTTGTAGACCAAAACTCAGGATAAACTTGAAAAAAAAAAAAGGAATACATGTTTTAACTTGAATAGAGTCTAATAGGGACCACATTTTTACTTTCTTTAATATCTTGTTTTTCTCTAGAGAAACAGATTTATTAGTCTTTTTCAATGGCAATTGTTTGGTAGAAGAGTCATCTTGACTACCATTTAATTTGTTTCTTCATGAGATCAGAAGATTGTGCAACTTGTCACTTAATCACTTAATTAAAGGGTTTTTTTTGTTTGTTTTTTTTTTTCTTTCTAGTGAGTTTTAAGTTCCACCAGTTCTTTGGAACAAAAATCAAGACCTTAATGTATTTTAGCATTTTCTCCACTGTCTGGAGTCCACAGTTAATAATGTTCTCAAACTTCTGATTTTTTCAAAATTTCTGGCAGTGAGAGTTGCAAATCTTCACATATAAAAAGTAGGAGATCAGGAAACCACTTTATTTTCCTTTCAAAATTATTAGGATATCATTCAGTCATGAAAGAGACACGGGACATTTCCTAACAGCTAGCAGCCAAGTGGAAGATAGAAGTTTCTCAATGTGGAAGATATAAGTTTCTCACTTGACCATTACTGGCAGGAAATGCCTGACTCTTGCATCATTACTGCTACTATGAACAATGAAAATTTAAAAGAAATGAAAACCACAAGTCAAGGTCTTGAAGTATTTGGTGCTGCAATTGATGATACGATATATATAAAACTTTTCTTGCAATGTAGAAGGAAGTTTTGCCTTACCTTTTTAATGGTGGACTAGAAATGCTCAACCCAGATGTCATACTGCCATTATAATTTGTGAGGTAAGAAAGAAGTAAATTTTGTTTGAATAGAAGTTACTAAAATGGTCTTTAACTCTTCAGCAAAAGATGAAGTTATTATTTCATACACTTCATAATGTGCAATTCAAGCTTTTCAACACATAATAAGATATTTTTATTTCTTTCACAAGTCTTTCACTTGGATCCTTAGCTCTCTTTGTTACCCATGAAATGCTAGCAAATGTCCTCTCCAGAAGCAGTTTAAGAGTTTAGCCTTGAAAAACTATTATTTATTTGATCTTGCCAGTGCCAGCAACTGATATATTTTCTGTGTAATGACAGTCTTCAGCATATAACATGAAACTACTGGATTCAGTTTTTGAAAAACATCCTAATTTGTTTCATTTAGGAGACTGATAACAGGATAAACCTTCAACCCTTTTAGTTCTAGTGTTTAGCTAAGAGCGAATTCACAGAGGCAAGGATTTGTGAGTGTGTATCACTTTTCTTCGAATAGGCAAATTTGAGATTCTTAACTGAGTTTCTATTGTAAATTCTAGATGAATTTAAAATATTTCCTGAATTGCAAACTATTTCAAGATCTCTCAAGAAGGCTAATCAAAAATAGTAACCTTCACAAAAAATTAACAAGATTTTTTCGTATCAGGAAAAGATTAAATATTTTTGATGTGTAGCATATTAGCAGCACTTTTTGTGAGTAGAAGGCACTTTGCTTCTATCAGTCTGGAATTAGGTACAAGCGTTTAAATGGAAAACTGATGGTTTCATGGTGATTGAAGAAATCACCATGACACTTATCACTTAACACTAGTAAGAGGATTTACACCTTATTTTTTGCCCATCTTTAGGATACCTTCAGGTATCCTTCATCTTTAGGATACCCACCTTCATTAATAACTGTTTTCTTATTTGAGTTTTTGCAGTCTTAACCACCCAATCGTATTTCGCAATTTTTTGTCATGTCTTTAATGTATATATAGACACTCTGCACACTGTAAGTCTATATAAACACTCAAACTTAAGTAATCAAAAAAAAATTTATTTGTATTATGACAATGAAATCCACTGTCCATTTTAAAAGGTCTTAGAAGAAAATTTCCATGTAGAAATTTAAAATCTGTAAATGTCATTGCCTCTATTTTGATGTCTAAAAATTCTAGGATCAGAAATTTTGTGTTGGCAAAATAATATTTTCTGTAATTCAAAGGATTAGTTTCTTCCTTGGTTTTGAAGTAGTATTTTAAAAAACTACCAATTAGAACAATTGCAAATAGTGGACATGAAGAATCTAGTTTTCAGATCTTGAGGCAATTTATATCAGATCTGAAGGCACATTTTATATATATCTAATTATTTTTTATTCCCTTTTTTTGGATTTATTAAGAATCAGAAGAAGTAGAAGGCGCTGTTTCTGAAGAGAGGGACCTGGGAGTCCTGGTTGACAACAAGTTAACCTTGAGTCAGCAGTGTGGCCTCATGGCCAAGAAGGCCAATGGGATCCTGGCATGCATCAGGAGGAGTGTTGCCAGCAGGTCGAAGGAGGTGATTCTGCCTGTCTACTCAGCTCTGGTGAGGCCACACCTAGAGTACTGTGTGGATTTCTGGGCTTCCCAGTATAAGAAGGACGTGGAGCTTCTAGAGAGGGTCCAACGGAGGGCAACAAAGATGATAAGGGACTGGAGCATCTCTCGTACGGGGAGAGACTGCGTGAGTTGGGCCTGTTCAACTTAGAGAAGAGAAGGCTGAGAGGGGATCTTATTAACATGTATAAATACATGAAGGGGGACTGTAGGGAAGAGGGGG
>JAUBOD010000038.1:7190417-7203225 GCA_032353885.1 Nothura maculosa | reverse complement strand
GGAGCAGGAAGGTTGGACCAGATGATCTCTAGAGGTCCCTTCCAACCTTGTAGATTCTGTGATTCTGTGATTCTGTGTGTGAAACAATAACTAAAGCTTTCTTGACAACTTAGCCTGATGGGTTTTAGATATAATATACATATTTATATTTTTGTCTGTCATTTTATAATACCACTAACACTACAAATAATATTTAATGCTATAATTTCATATCCTAATGTCATATGTAAGCCACAGGAAGAAAACAACTATTTCTGAGAACCTGGAATATCTTTGATTATCATATGTCCTTTTTAGCAACCAGAGAGGTTGCTGTTATAGAATATCTCTCCTTTTAATGAGTCAGAAAACACCAATGCTCTTCACTATCAATAATCCTCAAGTCATTTAAAATTTGTCACAAAATTGTTTCTAAAACATGGATTCCAGATCATACTCCTTCAAACCAGTATCGTAGAAAAGGTACCTTTTTTCTATCTATCTACCCCGGCATTGTGCAAAGAAGATGATCCCAGGAGCAAAACCCATCAAAATGGCTCCAAGATGCCTTTGAATGTTACTAAGTCTGAATTCCTGAAGTGTAAATTTCTAATCACATTAAAAAATTGCTTGATTATTTCTCTCAATTTTATGAAGCTGAAAAAGATGAGTCCCATTTAGAGATGGAAAAATAGAGGCAAATCTTGCTCCTAATTAAGGAAAAAAAAATAACTCTTTCTTAGATTTTCTATGAAAATTAATTCATAAAGCTTTCATAATTAACAAAGAAATAATATTTGTATGCTTTTTTCAAGACTCAGATGATACTTTATCAATAAATGCAGATTCTCCATCTATTCATCCATCCATCCATGCATCCATCCATCCAGTCTATCATCCTGAAGGACCTTACGTTAAGCCTTGTATTATTAGGAAGAAGTGGCTCAACATAAGAGAAGTGCATTGAAATAATTATTTATGAGGACTTAATCCCCGACCTGTATTATAGGGAGTTTAATTTGTATTAGCTGGTCCCACAAATGAACATAATTTACTACTGAAGCACGTTAGTGCTCCTAGAACACATCTTCCAGTGCAGTTTCACAGTTAAGAAACCTCATTTATGTGTTCCTCCTCAATTTTCCTCAGAAGAGTGTGGGAACAAGAGACAGATTACACTGCTAAAATACAATCCTTCTGCACACTACTAGCATAAATGTCCCTTTAGGTAGCATAAGACATAACAATGGTAGAGTAGCAAAAATGAGTTCATGTAAAGTCAATGATAGAGGTAAGATTTTATATATTTAAAGGAAAATAGTACCTTTTGCCATATGCTCTAGATGTCTCTGCTTGAGTAGAGGGTGTTGGATTAGATGATCTCTAGAGGTCCCTTCCAGTCTCAACCAATCTGCGATTCTGTGATTAAAACATTCAGGAAAGGAATGACTGATTTTAGTTTTAATTAGGAATCACTCTAGGCTAGCAATCTTATTCATATCAAAATAACTTTCATTCTTAAGGACTCCTGTTTAAAACCTTGAATTTCTGTAAGGTAAGAAAAAAACCAGAATCAAATCGTGTTTTTATAAATGCGAACTTTATTCCTTTGTGGGAAGATTGTTGTATCAGGAAAAGGACCAAATAGAAATAACTGAATTCAGCAAAATTTGGCTGAATCCAGCAAAAGAGGAATGGATAAATCAATCTCATCAACCCTTATTGGTGAGTGGCACAGTTAAAAAAGAAATTAATATGTGTCAAGATAATTTAAAGCATGAGAAGCATCACAGGGAAATGTAACTAGCTATGTAACTTACACCAGGTCTAGACTTAAAGGAAAAAACAATCACCATGATAAATTGTTAAACAGCATGAAATTTTTGCATATGCTTACATGGCAAATGTAGCCATGGGTGTGTAGGAGGGAGGGAGAATAAAAGATCATTTGGACATGGGTTAACTGACAGACTTGAAAATTCTCAGAGTAAATTCTTATGATTCATAAAATGAAGAAAAGTTTTTAAAACAAGGTTAGCTTTCTTATTGAAAATAAATCATTATAGGAAACCTAATAAAACAGAACTGCCTCCCTCCTGCGTAAATTACATGAATTCATAACCATTGAACTCCTGATAGCAAATGTATGATATCACTGGAATGTTCCTTCCAAACACTGGAGACAATGTAAGCAATTTCAGGGGAATAAAGGAGAGAAGAATAGATGAATACCCCAAGGAATCTGTATAAATCAAAGTGTTATATCTGCTGCAATAGGTGCTATAGGTATCCTAAGATCTGTTAAGGGGAAGCAAAATGATAGACCACAAGCTCATCGTGACATAATCTACGCTAGAATCTAGCCTAAACCTCACAAAATATGCAGACTCTGATACGAAAGCCAGCACATCCTAAAAAGTGCCTTTTCTATCTTTGAAAGAATTTCTTTTAAACCATGAAGTGTGCTGTACCTTCTCCCCATGGTTTTTAAATTGATGTTTTCTGTTGTGTGCTTTTTTTTTTTTTTGGAATCAATTGGGTGCAAACTCTTAAAAGTCCAAGATTACCTAAAAGAAACTGTTTACACAAAGTCATCATAGACCAGCTATGAGAACTGTTTGTCAGCTGCAGTTTGTCAGCTGGGGTTAGTGTCACCCCAGCTCCTCAAATCTGCTTAATTCTATAAAACCTATGCAACTATTTTTTTTTTTTTCCAAAAGATAGATCCCAAAGCCACCTCCACTAGTACCTGGCCACTATTAGTCACACTTTTTATATAAATATGTAAGGCTAAGCTAGTCTTAGTATGATTGTATCAGGGAGTTCTAGAAGTCTATACTGCAAAAGACAAAAGAAATTTCAATTGTTTGTTTCAGATCTAGCTCCCCTTTTTAGTACATTTTCTTGGGGGATTTCATATATGTTTCCTATAAGATTTTCATGTAATATTTATATTTCTTCCTTGATTTATTCACAGCAAGGAATGAGAACAGTTTTAAAATGCGTAATATTTTCTTTTAAGTTAAAAGTAGTAATTTCAAACTTTATAATGGAGATCTTGCTAGATCTGACTTCACAAAATCAAGAAAGATTTAGATCTATGTGCTATTTAATCAAATCTGTGAAACTGAGCATTATATTTTAAATTAAGACTTTCACATTTAGCTTTACTTAATAATCATCCCTGTTCTTGGAAAATGACCGAATAGATTTACCAGTCTGAGAAATAAAGCAAGCTGATAACTTGCAGGGCAGGAGTAAATTTAGATGATGTTCCTAGTTAGCCTAAGATGAGGTAGAAGTAAGAGCTTAATATAAAACCAATATGGCCTCTTCACCATATCAGCTTTCAACATGAACTTTACCACAGGTCACAATGATTCAGCTGTTTAAATCAGATTATTTTGCTCTAGTATATAATGCCTCAGCTGTGCTATGCATGTCTTCCATCTTCAAAATCATGATCTGCTCTACCATTACAGTGGGACTACTGTCACTGCACATTGTTTTGATAGTGATATATCTTACTGAAATTAACACTGCATAGTGATTTACATTGACAGGTCTTAAAGCATATAAGCAGAATATTCTCGAAGGTACATAATCAATAGCATCTGTTGCAATTCTGGTATTTCCTTAACCCCATTTATATCATTAATGTCTCTGCTGAATCTTTATTATTATAAACGTTTCCAGAAACTTATCCTGGCATCAGCTTGCAGCTGATATACTCTACAGTAATAAAATTTAAAATCTCAGAGGAATAAAGCAGTATTACTACTTTATTGTTCTAATACTCTAGTTACCATGATAAATATAATGAAGAAACTTAGTATTATCTTCTATAATTACCTGTATCATCTTCTCATTTTGTATAATGCAGAAAAATAATGGCAAATATTTTCAAGGATAATAAAAATATCTTCTTACCTTGGTAAAAGGTAGGCATAGCTTTCTGCAAGAAAAAAATAAAATCTGTAATAATGTTTAAATATTAAAATCAGGTAACTTTTTCAGAAAAACATTGCATAAAAATCAATATTCTCAAGAACTGCTTAGGACAATATGACTAACAAGTAAAAAGACATATGTTATTCCTAATGAAATGCATGAGTATGTATTTGCATTAATTCTGTGATGCATTTTTTGAGATAGGAATTTAAAAGCCCAATTGAATACAAAAGGATTTGTTAAAGATTGGCAGGTAGAAAATAAGCTTGAAAACATCTGATAAACTAGAGGCCTGCAGCTGAACAGAAATGAGGAGGAATTATGTTCAATTTACCTCATAAGATATGGTTTGATTTAATTTTAGTAAATAGACAATGAACACTCCAACTATTTTCATTTAAATAATGTACTGCCTAGTCACATTATGGTTTATGAATATATATATGATATAAATGCCTTGTAAATGGTTAAGTATGAAATAGAGTCATAATTGTTTCAAATGGTTACAAATAAACAAATGCTTGATATAAAGATAAGTCTTCAGATAAGTATGTGAGTAGTCAAGACAACTCTTCTTTAGGCAAGTGAAGATATCCTTTGCTGAAGCAAGCTAAAAAATTTAACTTCTTTCAAGGTAATATGCTAAGACAAGATGACTGCACTCAATAAGAGCAAATGAGTTTTTCTTTGAAGCTTCTCTCTGAAGGTAATATGCAAAATAAATGGAAAAGAAAGATGACTTTGTCAGTGATATTTTATGTATACAGGATTTGGATGATGTGTGTGTCTAGGAAGCCAAAATAAAGTCTGGAATCTTCATGTACTGAAGAACCGAAAAGAACTATTGCATGTCATTTATATCAGCTGCATAAAACTATTTTATGACACTACTGAGTAACTCATAATCTCAGCTGCATACTGAAGTGGGTATGTATGAGACTTGCAAAAATTCTATGCTATTTACATGATTAATGATCATAACTTATATTTCTTAGGCATCACCTATGTTCTACCAAAGGATATATTTGGATTAACTATCTTTCAAATTGTATTTCAGTAACTATTTTTAAAGTGTCACTTAACTCACAATTTTAAATTATTTTTAACAAGAAAGAAAAAAATCCATGCAATATCATTACAGCTAAAAGCAAGGATATCAGTATTTTCAAGGAAAAAGAACATATTTTGGGAGTAAGAAAGAAAGAAAAAGATTAAATTGTTTTATTTCTAATTTTGTTTCCTTTCTAGAATTCTTTATTGTGATTATCCTGTCATTAAAATCAAAACTGTATGTTATGGCTGTCCAACTGACTTTAAGCTCATATACCCTTAAGGATGTAGGAATAGTGGAGCATTGCTACAGCAGGAGTCATTCTGAAATCTCAGATTACTGTCTAGATATAATCCACCACCTAAATATTGATGAGTAGTTATAATTTTGGAAGGAAGTAGGTGGTCCATAGACAGAAAAAGGTACATCAGGACTGGAGAAAGACTGGAGAGTGATGTACTCACTATGTTTCTCTAAGGACATAGTTAAAGCATCCCAGATGCCCCAACCATGTCAGCAAGAGTCTTGCTGAAGCCATGGATATCTATTATGTTCAGAGTAGATATATCCCTATGCCATCTTTTCCCATAAGCATAAAAGCGTTGCTTAGAGTTTTTAGTCCTATTCTTAGTATTATCACTAAGACCATTCAGAGCTCTCTTCAGATTGCAAATATATTCTTAAATCTCATTTAGGAGATTTATATCACATATTATTTTAAACAAATAAAAATTGTAATAAGAGCTGCAGGCCTCTCAAAATCAGAATGATATAGATACAATTCTGAAAATGACTAGACAAAACCTCTATAAATAAAATATAATAGCAGCTTCCATATGACATATATCATTACTTCAGAGAACAATGAAGGCAGGGTTATCTCTTATTTGTAATAAAACTCAGGTTCCTCTTTCTGTATCTTCAATGTCCGTTTTTACAAATACTTGTTTCTTAGGCTTCTAGTGGTATTTACTTCTAAAACTTACACTGTAAAATTTCTCAAAAGATGTCATTCTTGCACTCTTCAATGCTTCTATGACAAGTGCAAACCAAAAAAGAGGTGAAACATGGGCTGGTGGCAGGAAAGAATAACAAGAGTACATTATGCTATACTCTAGAATTGTTAGCTATATTTTAAGGAAAATTTTAAAAATACAGTAACATAGTGCAAGAATGGAAGCTAAAAATATAGCATTTCCACATTATAAGAATCACAATTTTTCTTCAGAGGACCCAAACTTTTTCTTCATTCCTAGAAAGACATAGCTATTTTTGAAAAGGTAAGGAGTATCTACACAGCTGCTCATGGACTTAGTTTCCACCACCTACTATCACAGACTTTCTGAAGAAGCCATGCTTTTGAATTTTCTTGCAAATGTTACCTACCTTCTGAAGGGTCCTGTAAGGAAGATATGTAGTCAAGTATGTATGACTTGTAAATCTATTACAAGATTCATTAAAGAATGGACTTGATGTTACAGTAAAACAAATGCTCCTACATTAACAGACACAAAAAAGACATAGAATTCAGAGTATCTACTTACAAGCTTTTCCCATGTTTCCTCTGCATTTCCTTTCCTCTTTTTTGCAGGAGTCATCAAAATAGATATTACTTTTAGAACTCTATTTTAAGCGGTGTCATTAAAATTATTTTTCTATAATTTTCTCTATCAGCTTAGATTTTATTTCACATTGTCCAAGCATCAACTTAAAGTTATAATAGCAGCTATGCTAGGAGCTGTGCTTTTTTGATATCTTGATTGATAGGTATAAATTGATGACAATTAAGTAAAGATTATGTTTTATAGTGGTTATTAAACTTTCCACATAACTTGTCTACTGTTCTTAAGTTTTCATGCATTATTCATACTCCAAAAGTGGTTCCTTAATGGAAGAGATCTTTTGAAATCTACCTGACCAAAATTATTTAAAGTAGAAATAGAATGAAAATGACAACCATCAGTTAATAACCAAAATAGTAGAGTGACAGTCAGTTAGGCAATATAGTTAAACATTATAAATACAGTATTTATAACACATATTTTGGTTATCATTGCTTTAGAGAGATAATTTCCAGTCCAGGACAAAGAGAAAAGGTTAGAAACATATTTTGACATTAAAAATGTCTACTTCCTTTGAAGTAACTGAGTTGAGAGGGATTCCACACTCTTTATTAGACACTTAAAAACTGAGACTTTTAAATTGGGAATTTGACTCTATTCCAGATATTATCCTACCTTTTAAGTGTCTTAGTGAAATCACCTGTGGCTTATGTATGGAAATAAATGACATTCTTTTCCACTAGGTAAGTTGCAAGCATGCCTAAAAGAAAAGGCATCTCCAATAGTCTGAATTCTAAGTGTATAAGATGAAAAGATTTTATAGAGCTCCTTAGTGTTTTACAGATGCTTTTAGAACTAGCAACCATTACAACATAATGTTTTGTTTTGGTTTGCGCTTTTTTTTTTTATGGATCCCTTTATTGTCTCTAAGTCTAATTTTAGGCACTAAAGAAGGAGCTTTATGACCTTTCTTTATCTGCATATATGACATATGCCAGTGCAACCTAATATATAAAAAAATGGTTGAAATAAAGATAAAAATTAAAACAAAATATTTCACTAGAAATGTACAATACACTTTAAATAATTTTTCATTGAGTTTTGGAATGTCAACTTTTAATCTTAATTTCTTAAAGGTAAAATTTTCAATCTTTCCTTCTCCGTTCCACAATTTTCAAAAGGACAGAAATTCATTTTCCATTCCCTCAATTGCCACATTAATTTAGTCTGAGTCATCATTTGCCAAATAAACACAATTTCCTTTGTTTTGTCACATTATTTAGTTCTATTTCTCCTTCTTTAAATTTTCACAGTTATACCAGTGTTGGAATACTTTCTTCCACTTACCATTCTTTAGGTATTTCTCATGGAAGTGTGCATGAGAAAAATAATACATAATTACTGATGACAGTAGTTTAAGCTTAAGTCCTCAAAAGTAGTTCACTCACTCACTGATTAATCTGTAAGCAATTGCAATTTATTATGTAAGAGAGATCTCTGGAGCTGTGCTGATGTGGACATACACACATTTTAATGGGACAAGTCTGTCATAGGACAGAATTTCTTTTTTCTGAATGCAGACTAACACTACAGATGTTTTACCAGTGTATTTTTCCTTGAATGTTTATATATCCAAAATCAACTCTTCCAGAAAAATAGGGTCTCTAGATGAAGTACTGAAGTGTAAGCCAATCTATTTTAAATTAAAAACAAGGTAATTTAACTGAACTCGTTTTAGCTTGCTGAGCCTGCAGAGGGATGTAAAAATAAAGCAGACAACTAACTTACCAAGCAGGTTCTCCTAATCTCACAGAGTATTAATTATGATGTCCCTTGTAATGAGAAAATTCTATTAGTTATTGCATTTGAAATGACTTGAAAAAAAACATAGGAAAGAGCTTATTTGAACAACTATTTTGTTTTCAAAGTTTTTAATTGAACACTTGGACTCAATACAAAATGACATGTAACAACATATATATACACATAAGTGTACTGAATTCAAGCTCAGTATTTGGGTGACTGGACATGCATTTGAACATGCATTTAGACAGTTAAGATATGTGTTTCTTTTCATTCATAAAGTGATAGTTTTCCTCCATTATAGCTCAGTTAATCAAACAATAATTCCAGAGTTAAACAATTTGTGTACAATGAATACTTTCACTGTGAAAGAAACAAGATAAATATCCAGTCAAAATCATTTACTTTCTCAACCCTCCAAAATTTTCTGCAACTGAAATTAGATGCTGAACAGTATCTAAACTGCTACATTAAAACTTTAGTCAAAAAGTATAATCAAAGTTAGAATCCAGTCCTTCAGAGACTTAAGTACTTCAATAAATGCATTATCTCTAAATCTTTAACAAAGGCAAATATCTAATGCTAGACACTCAAGACAACTAGGCCATCATATTTTTCTCTATTCATAATCTAAATGATGTGACATCTTCTACTTCATTCAAGAGAATAAAGGAGCCTTTGCTCCACACTTCCATCCATAGAACACACATACCCTTATTTCTGTCATCAGAGAAAAACAGTTCTCCTAGAAGTTATTGACTGCCAAATACTACTAAATTCCATTGAAAAGTACTGAGAATAAAGGTAAGGCATTGCAAGAAGACTCTATCTCTGCATGCCCTTCAACAATTGCATGTATATACAATGGAGTTTCATGTAGCTGGCTCAGCCCATTTACAAAAGCTATTATGTGGAAGCTATTTCTTCTTTTTCTCTACTGTACACCATTCAAAGCTTTTGACAAATAAGAGTGTAGGATGAGATACCGCAGTCATCATGTTTTGTTTGAGTACAATAACCCAGTTATTCTTTGTAATGCCATTTTCCCCCATTTCCATAAGTGCAGAAAAAATATTCGTTGAGCAGACAACCTGTCAGTTGTGGTTGCTGCTTAAATGGTAAGAAATGCTTTGTGGTTGTCTCATGCAGCATAATCACTGGAATGAAATGGGGAATTTTTCTTCAAGATATGTGCTTCAGTGGCTTTGGTGGTTTTATGCGATATGTCTGCCTTGCATGTAGCACTGTGAGAAGATTTAAACTTTTTATTTCATATTTTTGGTTATGATAGGCTTTCAAATGGCAGATACTTTTGAATGAGAATCTTCTATTGTCAATTTAAATTAGGATTTCCAGATATGAATTTAAGTTGATAGTTACTGGGCAATAAAATCAATAAATACTACCTGACTGTTAAAATCAAATTCAGAGAGGATTAGCTGTGTAACAGATATATATATAGATTATATTACTAAAAACCTCAGTTTTATAGAGTTTTCCTAGACAATTGCCATTTCAATTGCTTACAAAATAGAACTACTCTATTAAATCGAGTTCTTCAGACTGAGTATGATGAATATGTACCATTCAGTAATGATTTGTGACTGCTGCATGTTGTCCTGGATATTGTGGTTGCTAGTATATATCTTGCTACTGTCAAGGCAGTGGCTTCCCTCCTGTGCATTGGTGTGCACACATAGCACTAATGAAACCAGTAAGAGGAAAGGCAACCTACAACAATTCCTCTGGTCCTCCTTAGCAAGTAAGGCCACCCTGTAGTCTTGGGAAAGGGAGAAATCAATGCCTGAAGATGAGCCATTCCCAAGCCTCCAAGGTTATTGAAGCACAAGCTGTGAATCATACATTCATAGAACCACAGAACAGCTGAGATTGGAAGAGACCTTTGGAGATTCACTAGTTCCTTGTACTGATCAAAACAGGATCTTTTTGAGCTGAAACCTTCTCCTCTCAATTCCAGCTACTTTATGGAACTTATTCTACAACACAGGGCTGTTTCTTTGAGTCCAACAATCAAAAGGACTCTCTACTATTAAAAAGCCTTGCCCTTCAAAGGCACCTTTCAAAGTACTTTGCAGACAGATGTAGACACATATTTTCAACCTCCTGGACTATCAAATTATGATAAAAAGCATTATCATCCCTTTGCATCATGCTTATCTTTTATAACATATACTTTTAAATAGGAAGAACATCAAATTTACATTTTAAACAAAGGGCATATTTCAGTATTGCGGCTGAACTATTACAGCCTTCAGAGTTACTGTGCCTCAATCAACCAGTTACCGAGTCTGACTTAATAGCCACAGCATAATGTCAAACATACCAGAAGATCCTCAAGGATAGGGATTTAATCTAGTATGTTGTAGTTTAAGCTCAAAAACAGGTACAGCAACAACTGTCAGTCACCTTTTAGTAGTGTGTTCATATGCAGCTATTTGGTATTCTGTCTAAGCCAAAAAAGAGAGGCAAAGGCAACCAAGCACCTGTCTCTCAGGAAGAAATGTCTAATTGAGTCTATGCTATGAAAATTATTGATTCTTGAAAATACATCACATCACCAAAATATGTCTACTCTTTCCAGTTCCCTTTTTTATCAGTAGAAAATTTTTGTTCTTAGTTTATAGATTTTAAATGGTGATGGCTTGGAACTGTCCATTCAAATGTTTATGCACAATTCAAAATGTGTCTAGAGTGAATACTTGCCTAACTGCTAGACTTGAGCTGTAGGTGTGAAGAAAATGCATGAATAATAACTGAACCTCACACATTTCCATTTCTAATCTGCAACTTCAACTCCACTCTCAATGTATTCAAAGTTTCAAGTTTTATTGCCACAGTAGTAGAAAAAGTGAGCCAATAGCAAGCTCATGTCCATCCAGTGAAAATTCTGTAACTTAAAAGTCTGATCCAATGAGATATTTAAACCCTTGTGTTTCCTTAACACAGAAGTTAGTCCCACTGAAGTCAATTAGAACTATTTCTTTGCTTAAAATAATGCATGGGATAAATATTCTGCCAGTATTCTCACAGAAAAGAAAATATCAGTAATTGCCATTTTCTGTTGGGGATTATAAAAACCCCTTTTCTTTTTTTCCGCTGAGTTTTCACATCTGGATTCAGACTTGCATACTTAAACAATTCCACAGTTATTAAGAATATGTAGACTGCTTCTTTTTTAATGAAGGCTATTATGGACAGAAACAAAGATACTTGGACTGATAACACAACAACACAGTTGTAGAAAACATAAAGGAAGAAAAACCAAAAGAATGTTTAGGGAAAATTCTTTAAACATTTTGATGCACCTCTTGAAACAAATTGTGTTTCAATGTAACATATATGCAATAGGTCTTTTATTTTTTTCTTTTTTTGCCATAGCCATGGATCTTGGCTCTAAGAGCCATTGAATTCACATTTTTCACAGTAAACTAATATCAAATTATTTAGCACAGATCTGGAGGAGATTTTCTTTCAGAGTCTGGTACTTTTCTTGACTATACTTCCACTACAAAATGGTTTTCGAGGAAGATTAGCCTTTCCATGGTGATCTGCTGTCAAAATTTGTTCCATGACAGAACAAGACCCATTGTAGCAGAAATTAAGACTTTAATAATTTGAAAGTTTTCTGTGTTATTGCAGTGATCAGAGGTCAATCTAGAAAAAGAAGTCTGCATATACTGACATATACTTCTTGTAACTTATTGTATAAAAATTATATAAAAAATTAATTTATCATTTTTGCTCCTTTATTATGCAGTTAGCTGAAGCTCATCAGTTTTATGACTCATCAAGACCATGAAATCATTTCTATTAAAAATCTGATTCTGTAGTGTTTTGACAGAAAATACTAATTTATGTCTTTTACTGTGATTCACGGAGTTCAATTTTCTTTTAGTTTTTTCAAAAACATGGCTATGCATCTTGTTCTTGCATCCTCTTTACCTGTCACCACCACCAGTTATGCTGTTCAAAACAATAAATATCGATAGCACCCTTACACACTGGCTAGCATAAATACAGTATTCAGGAACAAGTAAGGACGGTCATGTCACCACAGACCATTTGTAACAAATGGGCAATTGTGCTATTTGGCAGAGCCAGAAACTCATCTAACTAGAGAGATGATAATATTAGTGATAACCTAACCATGACTGTCAAGACTGTCAATACTTTTTATTTAAAATATTTGTCTTAGTACAGCTGGATTATACTTCAGAAAAACCCTATATAGCAATTTCAGTCTGTATGGGAATTTATCATGCCTTTTAGGGGCTTAATAAGGTAGAGAGCTTAGCTAGAGTAGATAATGTAGTACAGCATAGTGTATAGAGCACAGGGAATGGTGTTTGGAAGATCTCGCGATATCACGGGAAGCTAGGAGCATAATTAATTACCTTACTGATAACCCCATGCCGACTAATTGGGCATAGGTGAATCTCCC
>JAUBOD010000038.1:7163587-7183427 GCA_032353885.1 Nothura maculosa | reverse complement strand
AAAGGAAAGGAAAGGAAAGGAAAGGAAAGGAAAGGAAAGGAAAGGAAAGGAAAGGAAAGGAAAGGAAAGGAAAGGAATTGTAATACACTTCTAGCTTGAAATCAAAATTAACCTGTCTTTTGAAAAAATTATATTACAGTATGCCACTTCATTTTTTTCCATTTTTATTTCATTGACCAGATAATGTTAATCTTAATAATAAAAGAGTATGTTTTCTAAGGGATGATTTTTTTTTAATTAATCCTTTCAGAAAACAATGCCTGGAAGCCACATCAGCCTCATTTCTCCTTGTAATTATTTAAGACTTAAATTCCAGAGCTCCTTTGGTAGTTAAAATACTCTACTCACATTTTCTCTATAGCAATCTCATCTTGCTTTTGGTTTATGCTTAATTATTGGAAAATCATATTCATGCACCAAAAGTGAACAGGAGGAAATGGAGAATTTTTCAAAGGCACAAATGGGGATATTTCCCCCGGGTGATGATATGCTTTTGAAGCGCTTGCCCAAAGAGCTTTTGCAGTTTTGCTCCAGTTTTCCCTCTAGGGTAAAAGAAAAGCTCTGTGCAGGAAAAAAAAGTCTGAGACTCTGAAATTTTTGCATGATCTGAACAGTATTTTCAAAGCATTTTGATGTTGTTTTTGAAGAGGACAACTTTATCAAAGTATAGCCAACTTAACTTCTCCCTTCTAATTTTCACCTCGTAAAAAACTATCACAGAAATGATACATAAGTGAACATGAATTCTACTATCCAACATTATTCTCTTGGGGATGTGGCATTTATAGTCAGTGTAATCACTTAGCTAGGATTTTTTATTATTATTTTATTTTTCAGTACTTTTTCACTTTTTACAAGAAAACAGACATAAGATTATGTTAAATTACATTAGCAAGTAGCAAAATTCTGTTTTGCAAATAGAGAAAATGGGATTTAAGTGTCCTAATCTGTACATATAAAATCTATTATAAAACCTTGTCCAACACATCTAGTTGAGGAGACATGACTATTTGGCTATCAAAAGGTATATATAAAATCTATTATAAAACCTTGTCCAACACATTCAATTGAGGAGACATGACTATTTGGCTATCAAGAGGTAGTGTGATGAGAAAACATGTATGACTTTAAATGTTGTAAGTATATTTCTGTACACTGGAAAATACACAGCGACCTTTCCAATGCTCAACAGCCTTAAACCTGAGAGAAACTTTCATACATTCCTCCTTTCTTTTTTTCAAACAAAAACATTTTACTTTTGCCTTTAAACTAATTTTTGGCTTTGAAAGAGGAGTTTGTTTGTTTGTTTTCTTTTTATGAAATAGCAATTGGTAAACCTCACTGCTAATTCTAGTTTCTGGTAACAGTAGAAACTGTAGTCATATACATTTATTGTGAAGGTAACCTGGCTACGAGTGTGTGATTAGCTACACTAAATATTTGAAATCAGTTACTAATCCTGCTACCAGTGACCTTTTTTGGTATTTAGATATGAATTTTGCAATACCTGGAAATAAGATGGAATACTTCCTTTCCTGTCAGTCAATATATGCATAGCATACTCATGTGAAACTACAGCCAGGGTAATTTAGAAAAGTTGTATGAAGTTAGCTGAGCTGGAATTTAGATAGAACAATGGACCTAACACCCTTCCCTTCTTCTTGCAAATGTCAGGAGAGAGACGTTTTTTAATCACCCCAAGTAATGAGTATCTTGATTATAATCTTCTGCCAAAAAAACAGCTCAAATATCGTGAGTCATTACATAGGGACACTAATTTAATTAATATTGACTCAAAGTGAATAATATCATCAATTAAATGCCATGATGACTTGTCTTAGAAATGTCTAGAAATATCCTGCATGAGCTAACTAAGCATTTTTTGCATAACAGACATTTAAGGGCTCTGCTCTATGAAGTCTCTTTTTGAAATGCCCCACTACAAAGTTTGTTGGAGTAGAATTCATAGTTTCTGCCCTAAAAAAATGCATTTAAAGAAAGACAGGGTGTTTTATAAACCCATTTAAATTGAAATGTGTCTATTACACACCACTAAATTTGGAGTAGGAATATTTCCTCCTGTTCACCTAACCAATATGTTACCTTTTTTATCTACTGATGATTCAGTTCTTTCAAAACAGACTAGTTTCCAAAACAAGTTCTTCCTTTGGAATTAAAAAGAAAAAAAAATAGAAGAAAATTACTTTAGAATTATCTGATCACAGTAACACACCTTTTCAACAGCTCTGCAATAAAAATCCAGTGGGATGGATATTGTCCAAAGAATACTAATCAGGTTTCTGTATAAGCAAAGTGCATTCGACACTTCAGTTTCTGGAATCTCATTGTCCAAACATTTTACTGAAGTACTAAGTGCATTAAAAATTCCTCCTCTGCACTCAGCAAGAACTATCAAAGGGCTTGTGCTGAAAGATAAGATTGCACATTATCTTTCAGGATGTGTTTTTTCAAGTACCAGCTCTGCAGATGCTATCAATTTCTCAGTTTGAGTAACTTCAGTGTTTTCACAGTGAGTGCCCCTAAGTGTGAGTGTGCCCTGCTAATATCTTAGGAGTGGAGGTGATATGAGCACATGGGCAGCTGTGAGGAAAGCACTTTTGTGGTCTGCACATTGCTATTTAAAATATCAGGGTGGAATCCGATAAAAATATCAGGAATGAAGGGCTGCATACTTAAGTCCTGTTCATCCCATTTCTTTAAAGCATACACCACAGGGTGCAGAACACATCTACAGAACAGCCTGAATTGCAGAATACCTAATCTTGGACTAGCATTAGCAAAAGCAGGGACTTCCCTTGAGGCAGCACTAGAGTATGCAGATTCAGCAGCTGGAGGTCCAGAGAGCCCAATTTGACCTCTGAGCCTTGGAGTCCAAGAAATATGAATCTTAGGGCATACAAATTACATATCTTTGCTTTTTACTTTACTTGTTTAAATGCTAACCAAGGGAAACAGGAGGATATTGGAGGATGCTGGATGGTATTTCACCTGATTACTTTTCAAGCTATAAATCAGTGTCTGTAAGGAAAACAAGTTTTCTGCCAAACAGTTTGAGGCTCCCGGGTTTCAGAGAGCTTAGAAAGAGGAATGGGTAAAGGGTAGCAGTTCCACTTTTCTGACTGCACACAATTAAAATCCTTTGGGATTCTTGATGAAGGAATGGCAATCCATAAGTCTTCCAAATCCCAGAACCCTCCTAACAAAGACCTTAAGTTTTTTATATTACTCTACAATTAAATTTCCTTCTATAATTTAGTGCTCCTCATTAGTACTCTAGCAGCAGTCTAAAGAGAAGTGTGTAAGGGCAGGAAAGAGTGAACCTGAAGGTATTTGGGACCTTCTCCTTTTGCAAAAACTTAGGAATTTCTCTCTATCTCTTATCACCTGATTATTTCCCATGAGTTCCCTCACTCAGCCACTCTTCCAGGTTTCCCAGTTCTGACAAATAATCCAAGACATTCTGTCTTTTCTCCCCAAGGATAACTCAGGAATATCTAATCCTGAGTAATTTAGACTAACTCTTGGGACAAGCATCTTTAAAGACTCTCTTAAAGACTGTCACTGCCTTTCCAAGTACTACATCTCTCACCCCTCCACTGTGAAAAAATCATGCCCTTTCTTCTCCTGATCTCCATCCTACCACAAACTTCAGTGTTTAGCATGAAGCCCTTACCTTACTTCACCTTACCATGAGTGCCCACTTTTCTTTATCAGCATCTCATCCAATAAGCCTTTCTTCTTTTCCCAAATCTACTTGATATTCTCCATGTGGATAGCAGCCCCAGTGCCCTCCAGCCACATCTGGCCATGGGGCCACCAACCAAGGTGCACATAACGTGCACTTGCTCCCTGCATAACGTGCACTTGCAAGCACCCTGAGCAAACTTACTGATGGACTGGTGGGCACAGTGGTCAGAATAGCACTGTATGTGCAAGGTGGCACCTCTAAAACCTTCAAAGGAAGATAGAAGAGGTAACAAGATTGCTTCTAATTTACTTTGCCACTGCATGCATTCAGAGTACATGGGATAAGTGTTTACAATGCAACTGTGTGCAATAAAAGTAAGTGCCAGGAAAGCGGGGGAGTCAGGAGCCTAGAACTGACAGTGATTTCCTTTCAGGAAAGCCACAACCAGCTCTCAGAAAATCTTAACCCTACATCTATCACCTCTATCTTTTGCTTAGGTGCATTTTAAATCAGTCCCTGTGGGCAATTACTCTAAATTATGAATTTGTTTTCTCATATATCTCAACAAGAGGAGGGTAGACTAGACAAAGGCTTTAATTTCTGTGTCTTTGTATAGTTATGAATAGCTGTTGTGCTTTAAATTCATACCAGTCAAATCCGGCTCACAGCAGGAATAGAGCGCTGAAAGACCAAGACTGTTGAAAAGTGTAAAGTTTTGTACATACACTGCACTGCATTCCTGGTCCACTGCACATGGCTGGACTGATCTTAATTCTAAATATGACACAGGTAATATTCAAAACATTTGTTTTATTCATCTGCAAGTATAGCCCACCCGTATTTACTTTAGCTTTATTAATGCAAATAAACCACTTATTAACATCATTTACTTTATTGCAGTATAACTGCTGACAGCATTTCTTTTTTCCTGAAGACTTTCTTCGCAGGCTTGACAAGAAGTTGTTTGCCCATCAAATACTTCACCAAAGCATAATGCCACTAGAGAATCGTTTTAAAATTGCTAAGATAACGTCACAGGAATATTCATTAACATGATAAGATTCATTTTCAAGTTGTCAGAAAACTTCTTTACTAGAAATTCAATAATAAAAATAGTCAAATATATATCTTTTTTCAGTAGAACACCACTACTTAGAAAACATTCATGTATATACTTTTAGGAAGTTCTGTAAGTACTAGCAGGATATGTTTAAACAGTTTCATATATGGTAATTTGAGCAGACTGGAATAAGATGGACTTCTGTGGTTTTATCACCATAGAGATGTTCAGAACTTTAGAATAACCCTAATGGACGTGGCCCACAGCTAAAAATTCACTTGAATTAAGGAATAATGTATTTCTAAAAACATTAGCTACTCCAATTTGCAACTGATTTCACTTTCATGACAATCTACTGTGAAAACGTGTTCTTACTTGAGAATTATTCAGGAACATCTAATTTCTTGTGTAGACAAACTTTAAAGAAGTTTTATAGTTCCCGTAAGATACAGGAAGTATTATCACCATGTACAAATGGTAAATTTGAACTAAAATGCCAAGGAAATAGGATCATTGATATAACTTGAAATAGATTTACAGCCATTTTTGCATGCCCATTGGTGATCAACTATCCCATATCTGTCCTTGTTAGAAATATATTCTTCTCCAAGAGTTGAAACAAACAGCAATAAAATCACATGGTTGCACTGAAATATCTGATATTCACACAAAAATGTTATACCTAAATAAAGTCTACATTTCTTTTATTGGTTATTTTTAACTAAGAAAATAGTTCATGTTTAAAATAAATTCTACTAGAAACATAAAATATAATAAAGTATAAAGCAGATTCTGAATTGGATAAGCAGTTTCAACCATACACATTTCTGAGATACATTCTGTAATGTAGTTACTTATAAAACAGTTTTATGAAGCCATAATTACGGTGGACAGTGAATATCTTTTCACTGTGCCTGTTTTCTTAATATGTTTTCGATGTGTCCTCTTTGTTAATTTAATCTACATACAAAGATTATAATAAAAAATCAAAAAATATAATCTGTGTCCTGGGCTGCAATAGTATATTAAATAAATAAATACACACTGATAGAATTGGAGGTCAAATGAGGTAAGCTATTAGAATAAACTAAGAGATTTACTTGAAGCAATAACATTGCTAAGACAAAACAACATGCGAATTAATCTCTCATATATATTTATACTACACTATCCTTTTTCTATTCATAACTGAAGAAATGTATAATCCAAAATTAAAGAAAAAATACCACAAGTTTAATAAACTAATCTAGTATTAAAATTATTTTTCTGCTTTTAGTTACAATTAAATATAGATGTGGTTGTCCTTAGTATTCAGATGACAATTATTCAACACATACGAGCTGAATTAGCAACACAGTTGCAGTGGACACCAGAATTGCTTCACTGGCACCAAGCAGAATTCCAGCAGCTAGAACTCAAATTCTGTAAAATAAGCATAATTTGCATAAAATAATCCTGTTGTGTTCACTGATACTGCTCATACCAGTAGTTGGATGGAAGGATGAATAAGGACTTAGAAATCTGGCCTTAAGAAAACAATCATCATTAAGGCTTGTTTCTTCTTTATGAAAAGAGACTGCATGTGAAAACATCATGAAGGATATTCTCTCAGTTGTGGTGCAATAAGCACACCAACCAATAAGCACTAATGTCCTCTTGTGCACAAATGGCAATACTCTACCACATACTGGGGGAATTAATTCTTTTCAGAGAAGATGGATCATTTCTGACTTGAAATTTTATTAATATGGGCATACCTTTAAACAAGTGAATTGAGCCTCTGATTGCATGGTTATATCTTGTTTCCTTGCAAGGAATAGAACATACTCTTTGGCATCAGCTATCTGTGGCCTAACCTTTCACCTCCAAAAGCATGAATTCAAGTCATATTGAAAGAAAGTTTTTTTCCCTGTGCCTGAGGACACAATTTGGCCTGCATATTTATAAAACTTATTTAGAAGAGGACCAGTTATGCAAGTCTAGCCCTGAGGAAATCAATGACAGCTCTCCTACTAGCTTCTGCCGGTCACACTTCCCTCTAAGGTCAGTAACATAAAAAGTCTCACAAGAGATTTGTCTAAGCTTCGGCTTCCTCTTTGGCTCCTTCACATCTTGGCAACATTTCTGTTTTTTCTTGGCTGGCTCTCCAAAATTCCATTAAAAAGGACAAAAACAAAACAAAACAAAATAATAAAAAAACACACATTTTCTTTTTCTTTCCTCTTGACTATTTCTGGAAGTTGTTTTCCTCCTAAGTTGCAACTGATTTGGCCTTTTCTTCCTTGCACTGGCCAGAGTAGTCCCTTTGAGACTTTCTGTTGGCTCAAGTCTCAAACCATAGAACATTTTGGGCTCCTTTCCCTTCTTCCTGAGCAAATTCTCTATACCAGGAGCCATTAGGTAGTGGTCTACATCCAGTAATACCATCCTTGTATCACCCAAAGGTTTTCATAGTTAGAGAGAATATTGATAAGACCATAGGAATTGCTTTATTAGTCCTGCTGTCTCATATTTATTGTGGTTGCTTGAAGAAGTCTGCAAAAGAATATGTAAGAAATATTATCACCTGATATAAGGATCTGTTCCTCTCACTAAAGTTCAACTTAATCATTGATACTTTGGTATTGGCTTCAGATGGAAAAGAAACTTCTATATGCTTTGTCCCATCTTACTTTACAGCTTTCACAGGTAAAAATTCTCACTGGCTAATTTCTCTCCTATATCCTCTTGATTTAATATTATGCAGATCTTCTCATGGCCTTTCTAAATTGCTAAGATTATGCATTATGCAAAGAACCTTGCATTTATCTGGAGCCTGACAGGCTGGTATGCCAACATAGATATATTGGCCCATTTCTAGAAGTACAATGACAACGGTGACACACTAGATCTAGGCCATGAAATCCAAAGTCTCAGCAAAGTACTGCCTTGAAAAGATTACAGTTGCAAGAGGCTTGATTCGTGTCTCCAGACAATGTTATTATTTACCTTCAAAACATCCACAATACTTTTAAAGGTTTAACTTGATTTACTTATAAATTTGAGTGTCTTTTGTTTTAACCATCTCCTTCAACTGAAGCCTTATTTTAAGACATAATTTTTTTTGTGTCATTTCTCCTTTAAGGGTTAACCTTCATTAAGGATTCAGTTACTGTCTTGACTTGAAAGAATAAGCTTTCTGATGAGTTATTTCAAACTAAAAAAACACAGTCTCTCTTTCCATTCCCTGAAAATAGCAATTCAATGAAATTTTCACTTGAATTGGCAATAAATTGTTTTCACAAACACTGTACATCTATGCATTTTACAAGTAAGCAGCCAAAAATCCCCTGTTATTGCTATTCTTTTAGATTTTTGTGTGTTCTATGTTCTTTCTTACAAATGACACAGCTGAAGAGCACTAGTCAAGAGCAGACAGATTTGAAGAGCTGGTCAGGAACATATGTTCTTTTGCTTACAATGCTCTTTTCCTCAAATACACTCCATGTAGGAAGAGACTCCTGTGCAAATGCTAGACCTGATTTTGCATTAGCTAGACTTAAAGGCTAATTTTATGTCATAGCAAACATGAAAAATCAAATCAATCTTGAAAGTCAACATTTTACTTAAAATTGATATAAAATATACCTACACTTACACATCTAAAAATAAAATAAATAGTATATATTACTAACTGATCAGCCTAAAACATCTGGTGTGGAAAAATGTGTAAGAAACTGCATTTTTATGGGAGAAATTCTATTGCTATGTGTAAACACTGTTCGTACCATTTATTCAGGAAGAATTATACTTAATGCTTTCAGAAATATATAGATTTTTTTTTATTTGTATAAAATACTGTGAGTGACTGATAGATGACACTGAATTCTCTCTGTTTGTAAAATCTGGCCTGCCAAACCAAGTAGCCATTCTATAAAACTGAGAGTTTGTTGTTTGCTCATTTAGACAAACATTACTTCTATTCTGCTTGTTTGTTTTTACAGTCTTTATAAGGTTTCTCTTATTTTTCTTCTTTTTTAGAGGAAACTGCAAAATTTCCTTTCCTGAATAGCTCTTCAGCTTGCTTAAAGGCAAATTTGCTTTGCCAGGTAAACATAATGTTCTAAACTTGTTTTCATTCCCTCAAGAATTTGGTGCTATGGTCTACAAGAATTGTTAATGACGACATGACGGGGAATTGCCACTTCTGGTAGAATCTCTTCTCTCTGCACAAAACCGATGTTGCTTCAAGAGTTAATGAAAAGTGCAGTACTGGATGATCTCAATTCATCTTCATCACAGTAAGCAGTCAGAGACAAGGTAAAAATGTGGTCATGAAAATGAAACAGAATTTCAGAGGGAAAACTTCACCCTTGTTGAGCATGCAGTTGGTGTAATTTGTAGTAAAGAGCAGAACAGTGCTCTTTCTTAGCATAAATAATTTAAATGCAGAGACCACTGTAGCAGCCACATGGAATATAAATTGCTAATTCAAGAGACTAAATCCCCTGATTTCAATATCAAGCTCTTAAGCGGTTATACTTGTCAGAGCACAGCCAGTGCTTACATGGCAGAACTCAGAGAAACTAATAGTCCTTCTGTATTCAAATGGTAATTACAAAAAGTAGAAACCAAATCCTACCTTAAATCTTCAGCCGTAAATGTTCACTTTTCTAATAAACAAATAGACTTACACTGTTTTTAAAAGAACACTTTTGAAGTACCTAGGCAGTTAGATCTACCTATTTTGCATGCACATTGTGAAATGTCCTTCCATGCTGCCTGCCAAATTCATCTTTTGAGGCAGACACACTATTGCAGTTTGCAGGAATCAATTTCCCCCAGAGAAATTCTATTCCTGTCCACTCCTAGGGACTGTAGAATATACATATACCTAATGTAGCAAGGAAATCACAATCTGAAAAAGAAAAAAAAAAGACCTTTAGCTACTTTGATGTTTTTAAAAGCACTAGAACTGCATTGAAAATAAAAAAATAAAATAGACATTTCTGAGAATCCAATATAATTTCAAAAATGCTAAATATTCCTGAATATTACTGTTGCCAACAATTGACGTGAGTTTTGAAAATTTTTCAAGATCAATAATGTTTAAAGCGAGGCTTCTGATATCTGAATTCTGGGTTTGTCTACTCAGCTATTCATCTGTGCATTTCCAAGTGATAACAGTCCTATAATTTCGCGCCAAATTCAACACAACAAGATTTGTTACATTAACTTCATTGGTGCTAATTCTTCTTATTTTTAATTTACAGTTACAATCAACCATCAAAAAGTCTCCTTTCTGCAAGACTGTCAACCCACTAAATGCCTAAAAGATTCTGTTTGTATTTTCATTGATGTACCATGGCTAAAGAAAATGATTTTCAGAAGTTACAGATTATTTTGTAGTAAAGAAAATGACTAAGGAACGGATGGTAATACTTGGAGAGGATGCAACCTTAGTGGAGGGGAAAAAAATCATTAGCTTAAGGCAGTATGGAAAAAACACTCCTTTCTAAGACTACAGAAGGAATGTTTTTGTCATTCAGTCATGTGAGAATGATGAGAAAGGTTTTTCTTCTGTCTAACTAGATATAATTTTCCCAAGAAAATTATATTTCCATTTTCTGTCATCAATGAGATATGAAAGTATTCTGCATCCTCAGTAGGCACAGAATTTGTACTGCATATTAGCATTTGAAACTTAGGAACTCCGTTATAGGATGATTAGGTTCTACTAAAGATTTCTGACTAAAGATTACTTCAAATTAAAACCACTTTCAGGTTTTCAAGTTTGCCAGTGGTAAAGTGACTTCGATTAGTCCTGAATCCTCCTGAAACCATCAGCTAGGACAGGAGTAAAATTTGTTGATGACCAGACATCATGATCTTCGATTGCTTTTCTTTTGAAGAAAGGTTGTAGTTCCATTCAAATAAAATTTTTCTGAAGGTGTTGGTTAGAGGAAAGGTGAGTTCACCTAGAGGATCTGATTTTACAGCTGGCAAATTAAATAGTCTAAAATAGAACTGTCCCTAATACATCCCCACAATATTCCAGAAGAAACTTGAAAGCAGCACGTCTTCTTAAAAGTGAGTGGGTGTACCAGTAGAAGTCATCTTCTTTTACTGAGTAATAAACACTGTTTGACAAATTTGCCTCTTGCATCTGAAATCTTAGTATGTGTGCAGCCTCTTTCAAAATCCAAATCCAAATGGATTTGGTCACTTTTCAAACATAGGACAATGAGAAACCCTTTTGTAGCCCTCTGCCTTAAAAACAACTTAAGAGCTAAAGAGCAGATAGGTAAAAAGATCCTCTGATGAGAAAAATCTTGAACTGAAATAGAAAAAAATCCCAATACAATACTAAAAATTAGCCTCTGTTATACCCATTTGCACTGGCTGTTTCTCTTACCCATGTCTAGATCCTTCACTGCATGATATTTTACATGTTTTAGTTACTAATCTAGGTTTCTAGCCACATTAAAAACTATTAGCCTTGCAAGTTGAAACACATTAAGGTGATAATTATCACTATGATGGGGATTCCACAGATCCTGCAAAATTATACTCTCCCTTCTTTTAATGGGTTTCATTTTCTCTCATCTTTTCTTTTTCTGTGATGACATATAAGGGAAATAGAATAAAAAAAGATCTCTGTGTAATCACATTAAAGACGATCACAAATGCTCATTCATATACACTAAATGCTTGGAAAATAAGATATACATTCATATCTATCTATTTGTTGGTTTACAACAGAAACTCAGCTTGTGAGTTCTACTACCTGTTAGTAGGAGAAGATAATAGAAACAAAATGTTAAAAAAATATCATCTGCTCCTGACAAATGTTTAAGCATATTTTAACAATCTCAGTTGACATTCTTTCTGTATTCATTTCTTTCTTTAGTAATGAATACAGCTGAAATATTAACACTGAAAATTCATACAAGCCAGATTTTTCACTGTTCCTCATGCCTAATCAAAAATATAACTTCCTTCAGTGGAAGAAGATCAGACACTGCCAAAATGACTGCAGGAAGAAGTTAATTGAAGCTGGAATCCTTTTGCAGTAGATGCTTCATGAGGAACATCATATTTATATGGTCATATGATGAAGATAAAAAGTAAGTATGGAGAAAATCAGCAAAAACACAAAAGGTAACAGGAAATATTTCACAGAAAGCAGTCATCAAAGCAGATGTAGTTATGAAGTTATTTGTCTTAAAATTTAAACTGTTTATTTAGAAAATATACTCATACTTCTCATCAGACTTTTATTTTTTGCTAATAGTAAACTCCATATATTAAACAGTGTTAATAAAATAAATCAATAATATTCACAAGGGTGACAAATATCAGGATTAATATTCATTTTTAGAGAATGCAAAACAACCACTCAAGGGCATTGGTTTAATCCAGATTTCTTAAAAAAAAAAAAAAAAGAAAGAAATTCAAACAAAACTTCAGTTCCTCAAAAGTACAGTAAGGTTTGAATCCAGAATTTGAAGTGTTACCCTTAATTTTGTTCTTGTTTTTATTTTGGTTTGGTTTTGCCAAAGATTTGCCTCTATCATTGCACTTAGCACAAAACTGGTTTAAACAGCAAACTTTTTGCTGTCTTTCAGAAGTAAAGGGTATGTAAATAACCAGATAATAAATAATAGTTAATATATGTAAAACCCGATTTGTCAAAATTGAAAATAAAATAGGCTTGGCAGAAAGTGTTTTGATTGTGTCAGCATTTTGAATTGTGCTTGATCCTGTGTTTGTTGTCCCAAAGTGAGATCTATTGTATTACTGAACCAGGAATTTAAACACAGACACTTCCATATCTGTCTGTAGTGGAGATGTCCAGCAAAAAAAGTTGGGCCAGAGGAGCATCCAGTAGGTTCTCAACTTCTATAAGGCTCCTAAAACAAGGAAATCAGAACATAATTAAGTGAGATTTGCAAAGGCTGGACTCTTCAAGATGCATTTTTTTTTTGAAATATACTATTGCTTGCTAAAACTATATTTGCACTTTGCAGTATTAACTGAGAACATTAGTGATATTAATTCTGACATGCTCCAGCTCCTCATTTCAGAAAAAAAAAATAGCTCTTGTAGTTTTTAGCTGCTTTGTATGAAAAAAAAAAGACTTGAAAACAACATCTTGAAAACAACACTATTTATTTTTGAGAAAATTGTTCCTAAGTAGTATGTGATGTTTAAGTGATACAGAAGGTACCTTTAAGGAGTGGATGAATCTGTTTTCTTCAGAGATACACATCCTGTCTGAATAACTTCAGTCACATTTCAATCTTTGAAGCTGCTCCAATAATGCTTTTTTGGAACGTTTCAAAAACTTTGACTTTAATTTGAGACAGAAGATTATCATCTTCAATGAACCCACAAAGTCACATAACAGCACTCTCGGAAGGAGTATGCTTCAAAGCATGTTTGTAACTAACCCATTCGGTGCACTGATGATATCAGTGATGACAGGGATCTGTGGTTTCAAATACTCTCAGGAAAACTAGAGTCTACTTAATTTGTTCCCTAATACTGCCTGCTCTAGATGGAGTCACCAAAAATGAAGTTCATTATGAAGATCTTTAAAGAGCATAACAATCAGGGTAAATGTCACACTCATTAATCATCTTTCTAAACAGAGAAAGCAAATAGCAATGACTGTATTAATTCTGCTTTCTTTAGAACACATCATGAATTATGAAGACTAACACCACAGTTAATAGTTTACTAAGTATGAGAGAAATATACATTTACACTAGAGCAAGGGGAAGAAGAGAGGGTAACTTCCACATACCTTCATTAACCTCAAGGAATCAAGAAATAACAAAAAAAAAAGTGGAAGACAAAGTATATTTTCTATCTCAAAAAGTGTTGAAAACATTATTGTTTGGAAAACAATGAAAATGTAGTTATCCATGCTATGTGAAATAAAAGATTGCCAGAGGTTCAACCACATTTAGCTCAGCAAACAGAGCCACACATACTCTTAAATTTATAAGAAAATCCAGGGAACATTAACCGATCCTTGGTTTTCACTGCATGGTCTACCTATACATACCTAAGCCTAATCTGGTGTCCAAAACATTTAAAATTATGTGAGGAGAATATGTGGTATCCACCAAGCCTATCAATTGGCATAGGAAACATATGTTTCTGATATAGTTTTTTATGACTATATTGTTTGATAAGCGGAAGTATCGTTTCCTGAGAGACATCTAAAGCAAAGGAATGTTAAGAAATGAGTTTTATCTATTCTCCCTAACCCTCACTCTGTAGAACAGCCACATCTCTGGCTATCATCTAGCAATCTCTGGCTGTGGTCAGTCACATCTGACTAATTGTTTTTCACTCTGGTGCTGGTGGTGTAGAGGGATTTCTCTTCTTATATATTAAGAAACTGATACATACCAAAGAAAATCTTCTGTGCAGGTTCTGGGAGACACTCCATTATAGGTTACCTGATGACACGTCAAAATATTGTTATTTGGGGAAAACTGGTAGCCTGGCCAACAAGACTTTCTTGGGCAACCTATGCACAACTGTGGATCTCTCTGAACCTGAAAGCATGCCAGTTGTTTGCTTGCAAAAGCAGTTAAACGTGCAGTGCTGCTCACAAGTGCTGAAATAATATCTCTTGTCCAGAGCATTCCAAATGACATTCCCCACTTAACTCATCGAAAAATGGCTTGGGCATTGTTGTCTTCCGATCAACTTTTCTTCCAGATCAGAGGCAATCCATAAACATACAGATATTTCTTGCCTGCAAAGACGTAAAGGCACTTAAGAAAAGCAATTCCTATACAGCAAATTGTCACAAGTGAGCGTAATCTCTTACAATATGTCATTTCACATTAGGAATGAGAAGAATCTGCATGCTCTAATATAAAGACTTTCTCAGTGTCAAGTTTAGTAGATGAAAAGACAAACATGGTCAGGCTTGTTTTGTCAGGAGGGATCTGTTAAAGTGCCTATCACCTCTCTTTGTGGTCCATATCATTGCTTTGATAGACAGAAATACTTATTTTTGTGCATATATGAGTAAATACAGCACCTCCTGAATTTGTACTAGTTTCAAAACAAGGGGAGGTAAATGATGAAGTCAAGAATTCAGTAAACTTTAATTTTCATGAAAGTTTCTAAAAGTTCACAACCCATACTACTATGGAGCTTGCAATATAGAGACTCCTTCAAAAGAAAGAGAGAGAGAAAGAAGGAAAAATAAAGTGTTATTCAAAGGAATTCACTCCATAGGGTCAGTCACAGTGCTCACATTCACATACACTGTTACAGAATATAGTATTTTATGTTTTAAACACTCAAAACTATTTAGTGTGCTGTGGTAGATCTTGTCTACCTATATTTTTCAAGGCAAAACTGTATATATTATTTTTTAATCATTCTTCAACAATATATATATGTAATTCATTTATTCTTCAGCATCTCTGTGGTAATTTCTATCATTATTCCAGAAACATCTGCCTTCTATATTTTAGCATCTACTCTCTGCCCCCTTTTTCACTTCCCACTCACTTTCTATTCAATTGTTTTCTGACCTTTCCAACTATTATTTGGTAGTTTTTCACTCAGAATATTATTGAATTTGCCACAGAAAAGACAAAGATCAGCCCTGAAATCTTGAAATTCTGCTATTTCTCACAGGACTTTTCTGCTCTGTAGAGACAATTCCACTAGGTACCATTAGGTTGCCACACAAAACTTATATACCTGGACAGAAAGCAGAATTGTAGATCTGGTAGTCTCTGGAAGCTTCCTTTTTGTTTAGATGGACACTGCTGTTTTCCAGATTACCCAGGTAATTTGAATTCAGTATGTTAGCATATTCCTATTTTTTATAAATGAAGAAGTTTAAGAGAATGGAAAGAAAGTTAATAGTTTTCTTACTCTTCAGAGGTATTTATCTGTTCTCCATGAATTTTTTTTATTAAGTATTAGATTAGCCTAATTTTCACTCACTTTCAGACTCTTCATCATGCACAAAGATGACTTGTGAATCCTGTTGTTAAACCTGTTCTAAGTGAGCTTAAATACAAACTGTCTTCATCTTGGTCACTCCGACTCTTTCTGTAATATGAGCAACGGAAATAACTTTTCTCCAATGAACCTTAACTCTATAGTTTATAATTTAGAAAGCTTTGTTTCACTTAGGGGACAAGAACAGAGAGAGTGAGGAAGCCTAAGGCACTGATAAACAAAATATACTGTGTCTCTATGGGCTTTCAGGAGTCTTTATGGAGTAGCTGTTTCTTGCATCCAGCATAGATGAATGCAAGATGAATTAAGCTACTAAGGTGAATAAAATTAGGAACATGCTAGTAAGCAAATATAAACAAACATCTTCCACATCATGTGAGATCAAGTATAAACAGCGAAAAATAACAGGAACCTTGAAACAATCTGTGCTGGCACTCAAGAATTGTAAAATGTAAATGTAAAATGTAAAATCTTTGTAGCTGTTCAAGCACAAGATAAGCCACAGTCTGTGTAGTTAGTGACTTTCCACCAAAAAAAAAAAAGAAAAATGATAAAGAAGCATTTATTTGTCTCCCTAGAAGTCTTGTGATACAGGAAATTGAACATTAAGTACTTCTGACAGTGGCTATTATTGGCTATACTAGCACTAAGTCTTGCAGTACAAGCAAAGCAGGGCATATTGCACACCTTAAAGCAGGCAGGTACTGAATAGTATTCCTCAGGCTGATGCCATGTGATAAACCAGCCAGCAGACAAGATATCAACACATCATGTTGCAAAAGAGCCTATGTTAGTAAAGCTTTTGTCTCTTGGTTCCTCAAATTGTCTCTTGATTCCTCACCTTAGCCAAAACTATCAAGTCAAAGGAGGTTTATTTATCTGTTGTCTATGCAGATCCTTTCACACTAAGTTGCTTTCCTTTGAATTAAAATTTTGCTCTTAATCAAAAAATTCTCATGGACACTGGTATGTTTCAGTGCTTTGACTTCACTTGTAGCTCATAAAGGACTGCCTGCCTGCTTTGTATGCTGAGTGAAAACCTAAAGTTGCAGTTACTTATTTGGCGTTTTTCCAAAAATCATGTAGACTCAAGTAGGAAAGATGACCAGTGTGAGTTGAATGCTTAGGCATACTAGGTACTAAACCTAGTAGTATGAAAGAATGTAGCCCCTTCCTTTCTCCTGAGTGTAGGCTGTCAATATGTTCATTTATTTTTACTGCTTCTGTCCTTGACTTCCTTGCAGCTTGCCTGGAAGGACTTGTGATGTGATGTTCTCTAAACACACTTAATCGGCATTTTGCAACTTATTCTTTCTAAAAATAAACCATACTTGATCTTTCTATTACCTTGCAAATTTTACCACTAGACATAGTTACATTTGAATTTATTTGCTACTGACTCCTACATGATTCCTTTGGTCTACATTTAATTATTTTCCCTTCTTCACTTGCATTAGTTGTGGAGTTCCCCTGGGGTTGCAGAAGGACTTACTTACACGACTTGCAAAGCTGCTGAATCTGAATTTTTTTCTCCCCTGATTTTCCTGGGTCATTTATCTTCTCATCCCATTGCTATTGTTTAATTATCTAGGAGCAACATGCAACCATGCTAATATTTTAAATGTTCTTCTCAGCATGTTTTATGTATATTCATTTCAGTATATTAAGGTTTCTCTCTATCTCTGTCTTTTTCAAGTAAATGATAGTATAATAAATAGTGTATATGATATATATTTTTAGATTCCCCATAAGGGCCTCCGAAGTACAAATAAATGATACTTTCTACTCTATGGAAATAAACTTTCCATAGTGGGAATAGATCATTTATATTCACCAGAGAAGTATTGATTTAAACAGAAGAAAAAAAAGAAGTTGCAATATTATTGGCAGAAACAAATTCTGTCTGGCTGAAATAAGAGATGTATTCCTTTGTGTAACTGTAAATTTACAAAAGCACCCACTTTACATAAAAAATTGAATCTCCTTTGAACTACAAAGACTAAAGCAAGGATCTTAATCTAGCTCTCCCACATCCTGCCTAACTGCTGGACTATACTGGAGTTTTCCTTGACAAGAAAATCCAGGCAGATATTTTCCCCATATAGAATTCCAATAAAAACACTAGTCTTGACAAATGATCATTTTTTGAAAGACAGCATTTTGTCAGAGATTCCTGATAAACTTCTTTCAGAAAGGGGGCTCCATTCAGTATAATTTCTGCTGAATTTTACTGCAGTACTACTGCAGTAGTTCTCAAAAATTCATGCTCCAGATTTTTTTTTTTAATGCTCTGCTATATTCTGGGTTCAGATATCACACTCAGGGTCAGAGCCCTCAGCTGGTCACAGTGTCCATTTGGACAGCCTCTTAGTGCCCCTTAGGGAAGCTTCAGGGATATAAACATGCATGCATTTTGCATTCAGCCAGACTCTTTATTTTACCTAAGTAGCTCTTATAGTTCTGGAAATTTGTTAAGTTTTCTTGTTTTCAATGTGCTTTTAAAAAGAAACATAAGGACATTTACTTTCCAAATGTTGTTTTGGAGTAAAAATTTATTTTGAATCAAAGCCATTGGTTTACAGATTGACACATCGGAATATTTTTATCTGTTAACTTTTTTTTTATCTTTAACTGATATTATGCATCACATTATGCATAAATTCTCAGTTTTCTATTCAGCCAATATCTACTCAATAATTCACAAATCTAGTGGAACATCTGTTCCCAGATTCCATGTAAGATATAGAAAAATGTCCAGCAAAGATATTAGCTAAGTGTAATAGCACTTGGATTTATAGTTTGTATCAGACAAATATTATGAAAAACGTAGCATTAGTAACAGAGCTTAGCCATTGGAAGGATAAATGATGATTGTCCTTCCTTCTATTTAAAGAAATAACTATTCATCCCAAAAATGGCAAGTCTTTACTTTTTAAATTGCTTCAAACTTGGAGAATCTCCTATTGCACAGTTTAGGGCATCAATAGTCAAACATTATTTCACTAAAACTCCTGTTAGTAACCTTCACTGTCATAGTGTCTTCTATGATAAGACCTGAGGTGTGCTCAGAGTTCATCTATTCTATTGTATTGCACTATGTTGTATTTTATTTGATTTTATAAAATAAATGGCTTGCTGAAGTAGTTTTTTTTTTGAACTTCGGTTTTATTGGTGCAATTCTGCACTCACTAGTAATTGCAAGTGCCAATTACATTTGCACATTTTGAATGCTGAGCTAGATCCATTAACACTGACATTTGCCCTAACAATTAGGTTGTGTATATAAAACCGTAATCACAAAGCAGCAGACTGGCTTATATTTCTTTTAAAATTTAACACCATGGCATCTTAAAATCTCCTTTTTTTTCCCCAGCTATAACCTCTATCTTCACTCAGCTTTCCAGCAAGCACAGGAAAGTAATTGGTTCTTCTTCTAACCTCCAAGAGTTAATAAGAGTCTGAATTGTTTCATTGTATTGTGCACCTCTAACAATAATTGGATTTTGTGGAATGCTTTTTTTGGCCTGCAGTCGAGCTACAGATGTGGAAGTAAGTATAAAGAGCCCATTTGAGGCTAATCTTCACTAACCTTGCTCCTTCAAATGCCTGTTCATAGGATGATTACTCTTTCATGAAATATCCCTTCTGAAGGTGCAGAATTAGGGTAGCACAGAAGTCAACACTATCAGTTTGTTAACTCCCTGTAACAGAGTGGAGACTCTGGCAAAAGGAGGGTTTTGCTACCCCAGGTGACAGTACCCTTGTGGTATTCACTCATGTGTGGTATTCTGTTGAAGGCAGGGCTGCAACTTTAAATAAAAACTCATTATTCACTCTCCAGGACTTCATACATAGCCAATATTTAAACTTTTCCTATTTTATCACAGAATCACAGAATCTACAAGGTTGGAAGGGATCTCTAGAGATCATCTGGTCCAACCTTCCTGCTCCAGCAGGCATACCTAGAGCAGGTGGCATAGGGTGGCATCCAGGCGGGTTTTGAAGATGTCCAGAGAAGGAGACTCCACAACCTCCCTGGGCAGCCTGTTCCACTGCTCTGTCACCCTCACTGTAAAGAAGATCCC
>JAUBOD010000038.1:7128019-7162962 GCA_032353885.1 Nothura maculosa | reverse complement strand
GGAAGGAAGGAAGGAAGGAAGGAAGGAAGGAAGGAAGGAAGGAAGGAAGGAAGGAAGGAAGGAAGGAAGGAAAATGTTAATCAGGATCAACTGGCAATGGAAACATGAAAGTTATCTGAACACTATCTTCTTTTAATAACTTCCATTGCCTGCAAATCTTTTATGAAAATTCCCATAAGTGCATTTTTTTTTTACTATTTGGAAAAAAAAATATGATTTTTTTTGAAAATAAATGGATGTGTATATTGGGGAATTAATAGGAGTTATCTATGCACAATATCTTTCAGACTTTCTATTTGACACCATTGATCAAAGAAAGACTTTCACAGACCAGTATTTTAATATTGGCAAATATTCGCAAAACTTCAGCATTTATATTTACAAACCACTTTTTCTTTTAAATAGTTAAAATTGTGTTTTTAAAACTTGCAAGTGACTTGAGTAATTGGGATTTGGAGACTTAGATGATGGACTGACATGTGCAAGGTTATTGACCTTTCTGTGAACCATTATCACTTCATTTTATATGCCAAACTCTTTCTATTGTCTTCTTTGTTCCATGTTGGGTTGAAAGTCTCCCCAGCACTAGGTCAGCGATAAGGAAAAAAGCAAGTCATTGCTAAATGGAAATTGTCCTATAGTTGAAAAAAAATCTAGATTGTAAATGAAAAACAAAAACATTGGATCACTCTGGACAGAGTGTGAAGGTTACTTCAAAAACAAAGTTAGCTAGTATGAAAGCTTGTATGTGTTAGCTGCAGTTCTCAACAACATATCAAATATTCAGGAGTTTTGAAGGGCAAAGTCTCTTTTTATTATTATTAATTGATAGGAGCTCAGTGCTAGGGAATTTTGCTTTGTTCTAAAGTTCTGTAATCTCTGGTGTTTTATTTTTCAAATTAAAAACAATATAAAGTAAACATAGGTTACTTTAAAGTTCCTTATAGGTCAGTATCATACTTTTAAAAGCAGTCATATATGGTTATTTAGAGCTGATAAGGGCAAACATAAATTATACCTCTCACATTTTCAAGTTCTAGAAGTGTTTCTTGTGTTCATAGTGAGTCTCTATTTTTTCCTAGAACTTAACCAGTCCTTTCTTGTGCACAGAGCAAACTGTAAGCATCTACATATTCTTGGTAAAGTAACCAAGAATATTCTTGGTAAAGTGTCCTGTTATTTGTTTTAAATACATACTTGATGGCTGATAAAGAGAAAGAAAAATCCATCAATTTCCTGTATGCCACAAAGGGTTCTCCAAATCTATATAATTACTTCTTTCTACCACATCCCTCCCATAAAGCATCTCTTTTCCAAACTGTTGTTTGCTAGTTTTCTCTGCTAGCTCTCCTGCAGAAGATACACCTTTGACGGTCTTTGATGCTCACCTTGTTTTTTGGTTCTGCACCATGATTCATTGAGAAATGCTAGGCACATCCTCAGTGCCAATACCCATATTTGTTCCCATCTTCAATAACTACTCTGAAGCTATAAATCCTTAAGCCCTCTAGTTGTACCAGTTTGGTGACAGTCTATAAAATAGTTCACTTAAATTATGTGAAGGTGAGAAGGACCCAAGATTTAGCCAGGCACAGGGAACATGCAGCTGCATGGAGCCAACTTCCAGAGTCTTCCTAAGTGATCCCGTGGCCCAGCCCTGAGTCCCCAGTTTCCCCACAACACTAACTCCTATCCAACCTCAAGGATCCCAAATGACCTCCTAGAAACCAGACTCCACCTCAAACCTGGGCTCCTACATGACCCCTTGGCACATTCCTAGGCCTCAGCCCCTTCTCAGTGCTAGACCCCACTCTCAGATCTGGCCTCTTATGTGATCCCATGGTCCATTCGTGTGTTGTTATGAATACCTAAAAGCAAATCTCTACCTAGCTATGGTGTCCCTGGTCCTAGGGCTCACTTTGGTCAGGGTGGCCTTTCCCTTGCCCCTGGTCCTGAGTCCCCCAACCCTCTACCCAATCTGTGAGGCTTTTCAGTAGTGTTACCATGCAGAGAATATTATATTTACCAAAGCAATTATATATTGGCATTGCATATATTGCCCAGATTTACTAATGGGCCTGGGGACTATAGTGGCTGGCGAGAAGAACATACTGAGGAAATGGTTTAGCAGACAGAAATCCAAACACTGATGTCTAAATTTTCAGCTTATAAATGTGGCTTTCTTGTTTGCTTATTTAAAACCTGTGTCAGCTTTCCTTTGGAAAACATTACATTCATCTTGGCCTACGGCACTGCTCTAGAATGAATACATATGCTGCTTTAAATAAATTTTAGGTACAGTTGTCAGCAGGGGTGGATCTCATAGTGAGGATAACAATGTCCCTCCAACCAGAGATCTATACTCTTTCCTCATCCAGTAAGAAGTGGTAGAGCTGCTGTCAGACCATATTTCTTTTAAGTAAAATAGAAAACAGTTTTTTTTTTTGTTTGTTTTGTCATGATCTTTTATCATCCATGTTGTTGACTTAAAACTTTTAAATTACTGCTAGGAAAGAAAGGTGAAATCCTAATCTAGAGTCTCAATGACTTCTGCTGAAAAAGGAAAAGGAAAAGAAAAAGAAAAAGGAAAAGAAAAAGGAAAAGGAAAAGGAAAAATAATTCTCTGGCAACTTCCTTTCAGATCTAACATTAAGTGATTGTAGTTTCGCAGAATCAAGGGCTGTGCCCACACAACTTTCTTCTAGCTCAGGGTTTCTGATCCTGGAGATGATGTAAAATAGTTTCCAGGTCAGCGTAGATCTCTGGAATGCTTCTATGTCTCACCATTGTTGTAAGTAGTTTGTTGTCATTTATGCTATTTTTGTTACACTCTGTGTAGAGAAACCCAGGTCCCAAAACCCACATTTGTATTTGTATTGGCACAAAGAGAGCTTAAAAGCAGCAAGTGAAATCTCAGGCACAGTACTAAGCACACAGACTAGTAATATAAATGTTCTTAATATCCTTAGTCATGGATGGAGGATGGAGGAGACTCTTAAAAAAGGATAGAAATGAGAGATGCTTTTGAGATATTCCTCCCAAGTAAAAGACTGAGCTCCTCCCAGGGAGCCATCAGGTTTTACCTGCTTCCTAAAATAGAATCACTCTTTAAAAGGCCACCATGAACACCACAGTCTCATTTTCTTTTACATGAAAAGCATGAGCAAATGCATGGTTCTCACAAGCAAGGACATAGGTTCTTATTTCAGTCCACAGTGATAAAATGAAAGAGCTTCCCAGTAGCCTTGAACACTCATTCAAGATTACCAGACTTTAGAGGGGAGTAAAACTTCAGGCTTAGTCTGCTATACACCCTGCCTGTATTTCCAGACTTCACACTATAGGCATTTGGCAGCCTTCTGATGAGTATTCTGTATATTTTGGATCTCATTCTGAAGAATTTAACTCTCATGCAGTAAGCATGAAAATGAGGCTTTTGAAAATAGAGTTCTGCAATTTATCAAATATCATTGATATTTCATAAATATAAAATTTATCAACTCAGGGAGAAAATGCTCAGTTTTCCTTCAATACACCTTAGTTTTTATTAAATTTGTTCTTAAGTATAGCTAGAAATACCTAAGCTATAGAGAGTGGATGAAAAGAAAATCAAGCATATCAAGAGCATAGTGTTCACAGAGCCATTAAAAAACATTGGCATGAAAATCTGGTCTATTCTTATAAAGTCAAAGAATAATGGTAACATATAAGACTACTTTTCTATATTATATGCTTTAGAGATCAAAATTGATTATATTCAGGATGATATTATCTTTGTTGGAAATTTAATAAAAATATCAAAGTAGTGTATGAGTAATGTAACAGTAATGCAAAAAAAATCATCATTCTAAAAAACTCAAATGTCTTAAAAATATACATAAAATCATCAAACTGGAAATAATTCAAGTAATCAGAATGTCTTTTAGTTTCATAGTATGAAAAAAACTCTTTAAATAAGCAGACTAAAATGGCAAGAAGAAGCATCAATGTGTATGATGTGCCTCCCTTTTTGTTTTTCTCTCCATTAAATCAAGCTTAATGCTGTAAACTGAAACAAGAGAGAATGGCAACAGCAAAAGTGCAATCTGAGAATCCATGATTCATCAATGAGAAGTAGATTCTGCCACCCTGTCAGCAAATATAGCACACTTTTGTTAAGTGTAGACAAATTCCTGGTTTCCTCTTTGTGCTATTTCTTCACCCTTCTGTCTGTAGGGCAGGGTTTGTTTTTCCTGACAGTTTGAGATTTCTGAGCTACTGCAATGCAGTGCCAACACACACTGTGTACAGTAAGTGAAGAAGAAACAATCTGGCTGTTGTTTCTCTATTTTGCAAACAGCAAATTGCTTCTCATGGCTGTATTTGAGATCCTGATACCAGGGTTCTGATTTTCAGAAAGCTAAATATTTCTGATCCACTTTTATGAGTCCATGTAAGACAGCTATTCTGATGAAAAATCCAAAATTTGGCATTCAATTTAAACAGGGAACTAAGCAAATGTTCTGAATATGCCTTTGTTGTGTAATCTAAGTAATTAAACAAGCAAAACAGAAATTAAAAAGTGCTGCTTCTACTTACTACTGGTCTCGGTTTTCCAAGGAATCAGGATTCCAATATTGAACCAGTTCATCAAGATGACTGGAGCATTAGCAGTTCAGCTAAATATAAACCAAGAAGAAATTTATAAGCTTTTTTTTAACATAAATTATACTTCAGTACTTTCTGCCATTAAAACAAAGACACCACAAATATTTTATATATAATACAGAGCAAGCAAGAAAACTAATGAATTTTCTATTACCATTTGCTTTATTTAGACACCAACAATCTATGTCTAAAGTAAAGCCAAGTGTCTCATAGTGAATTTCAAATCTTTTGCCAAAAGATAATAATGATATCATGACAAGAAATTTCTAGAACAAATAGTATTATAAATCATATTCCATGTGTAATTAACTATGCATTTTATTTAGATTTAACAGGCTATTTACTGCATGATCCTCATGTCATAAATTATAATGGCTCCATTGAAAACTATGCAGCCTATTGAGAAAAGCTAAAGATTTTCTCCATACTGTTGGATGATTAATGACATTTTTACTATTCACTAGAAAATATATTCTAATATTGAGACATATCAAGAACAGGCTATCAAGGTTAATAAACATTTGAATTAATTTTGGAACTTTCTAAAAGATATTGAAAGCCAATATTTTGGAAAAAAAATCTATTTATGAGATAATCTGATTACTTTTTTTGAAAAATTTAACATCAACTCCTAGGTGAGAAGCAAGAGAGAAGGAGAATGTAGAGTACCGTAAATCAGTCCTGTTTGAAAGTAGCCTTCACTCACATATGTGGGATAAGAAGTTTAATTGCCTAGTCTTGAGATTACTAAAGATTAGAGTGATGCTTCATTCTGAAACACTGGATTATATAAAAAAAATCCAAAATAATCCTTTTTAATTATTTGTACTTCTATATCTTCAGGAATGTGATAATTGAATTTGTAAATGTTTGTATAGAAACCTATAACAAAGAACCTCAGATGTATTTCTAGCTCACTGTTGTTATGCACTCGTATTCAATATGTTGTTTTTGTTCTGATATAATAGCCTGCACCACACTGGACATATTTCTGGCAAAGACTAAAGACATAATGACCTTTATAAAATAATTAAATGTGATAATTCTGGATTATCTTTAATTAAGCCAGAGCTCAGAAACACCCTTTGTGACTCTATCAGCACTGATTGCAGATAATCTTGAGAAGAAAAAAAAAAAAGAATAATCTTCTTTCCTCTTTCTTCTTGATTGCTTTCCTTGATCCCTTAACTGAAAACAGTTAACAGCATTATTTCTTTGCATAACCTATTTCAGAACTTTATTGTTTATAGGTGTGTTTTCGTATTTTCAGTTGATTTTATATCCAAAATTCACAAGGGGCTGGACATCCTTTCATATCTTTCCTGCCATGCACCAATGTTCTACATGCAAGTTGTAGTTCCACATCAGCTGAAGGGTACACAATCTTTTCCTTGTGTTAAATTCACAAATAGGCCCATAATAATTGTCTAATATTGACCTCTCAATTGCAGGGTCTACTGCACAGATCCAGCAGCCTCAGTGTTTAGTGTGACGATAGCGATTGTCAAGTAACCAGGAGGAGTAGCACATTTTGGAAGGGCCAGAACATTAAAGACATTAGAGCTAAATGAAATTTAACTTCCTAGGATTATTTTAATTGCCTGTTTAAGTAATAGAAAATGATGTATACACTGGCTCAAAACCCTTGTAGATCAATGCTATCCCTATAACTTTCTCTATGATCTCATTTTCCAAAACTGAGCATCTGCTATTGGCCTTACTGTACATCCAGGTTTTCTCTATAGCTCAGAAAAACAACACCTACTTAAGGACATTGCTGAAGAGGCTTGCATATTTATTATCGCTCTTTCCTCCCTGTTAATCTCTGAGGGGGATATTCATAAAGGCCAACATTAGCTTAATAAAACTAATCTTTCCCTCTATACTCTGTGCAGAAAAGGCAGAGGGTCATTTACAGGAGCAAAGTCAGGTCTATCTTTCCAAATAAAATTGTAGAGGAAATCTAGGGAGATTTATATCAACCTTTGTGAATACCTTTCTCCAAAATTTTCCCATGTAAGAATAACTGTAATAATCTGAGGCCATTTCTTATGAATTTCATAACAATTACTATTGTAATTGTTTTTGTTTTTCTTTTCATACTTTTCCTATTATTTCAGAAAACATTAACAGCAAAACAGAGGTTGATTTTTAACAGACATGTCACAGAGCCAGAGAGAGAGAGTGAATTTTATAATGAATTGGAACTTACTGAGCTTTAATAAACCAGGGTCAAGAAAAGTAAGAAAGAATAATTAGATACTAAAGCTCTACTAGTAGCCTTAAGTAGAATGAAGTCATGAAGCATGTTTTCCTTAAAATTTAGCTGTCAAACTGATGGGTGAATTTTTGCAGAGGTGAAAGAAAATGGAAAACAGTTTCCTTATATTGACAAGATATTTGTAAAATCTACAGTAACACTGCACGCTCCATCTTTGAGTGTTCATTAGTCCCTGGATTTCACCATGTGTTAAGTCATTTGTTAAACTTGAAGCAATATATGGCTTACTATCTTTAAAATATTTGGGAAAGATATCAGTATTCAGTTACCTCTGTGTTGATTATCATGAGGGAATAAAAACAGAGAAATTACCATGTTTCAAATTTAATCTTCAAATATTAAATACCTGAAGAATTTGTGACCTGCTAAGAATACCTGAAATGCATCACAGCATTGTTAAGCAGATTTATTGTGTATTACAAGCATTATGACACCACTGAAAATCAACCTACAATTTTCATTTTACACTATATTCCCGCAAATATTAATGCATTATTTCATTTATATGCTTCATGTTCCATTACTTATATTTAAGAGATTTCCTAGGCTTTTAGCAATTTCCTTCTGAAAGGTCTTTCCAAAAGAGAGCCCATTCCTAGCATAGAAAGATTTCTGCAATGACATCTTGAGCCTAGTACAATACACATACATACAACTCGTAATCACACTAAAATAACAAAGAGATTGGAATTTTCCAACTCTTTTTAAATTGACAGCTGATGCCAAGAAAATAGTCTTACTTTTTACACAAACTCACATTACACTTCAGTTAACAAAAGTTAGGTTTATATTTAAACATGTCTGAAATATATTGGAACTGCCACTCAGAGTATTCAACAAAGCAGACTGGCAGTCAAAAAAGGAAGCCTTATCCAAAACAAATGAAGTTATAAGACTAACATGAATTCAGATGACTATTCTGATTGTCTTCACACACACACACATATATATATATAAATTATTACTTTTTTCAAGAGACAATGATGGCAGTAAGATAGAAATTCAGGTTGAATTTCTCTTTCTATTCTATCTATATTTCTGTCCTATCTATATTTCTAAACTTTTCATTGTGTCATAGGAATATAGACCTTCTCTATCCTGGACATAAAAGAAGGGCAGATATTGTGCTTTTACATGTAGCTAAGTTTACAAAGACTGTTTGGAAAGAGCTATTTTATTTTGTAGCCAATTGTATCTGGGTCAGAGTTTTCCTTGCACTATCTTCAATGAAAAATATTGGTATTATTAGGGAGGCATGAAACCATAGGACTAAATTTTAATCTTTTATTTTGACCTGTGTCTAAACACAGGACTGACTTTGATACATATTTTACCAAGTCATTCAGCACATATCGAACACAGAACAGTGTATGCAGACTTCTTGACAGATATAACCTAGATAACTGCACACTATTTAGATACCTTCAAGATTTTAGATTCTTATTTTGAACTTTTCACAAAAACAGGTATCTTGGATACTGCTGAAATTAAATTCAAAGCTTACAAGAAAATCATATATGGCAGGATACATTTTAGTTACTCATGACTGTGGAATGCTCTTCATATGTGAAGATTTGGTTTTCCTATTCTCTTCTGCTTTGTATGTAAGATAAAATAGAGAAAACCAAAATTTGCTCCCAGTTCCACTTTTCTTTATTAAACATTCTCCACCTATTTTCCTGGCTGGATTTTCCTCTCAATGACTCAAAGGTATTTGGACACAGTCTCCTTTAGTCAGTCTATAAAGTTCTTAGAGATGAGACTGTGTCTTGCCTGTGAAGAGTGCCAAACATACTGTCCTCACTAAATAACAAATGATGGCACTTTTCTTTGTCTCTCGCTTTGCATAGCACTGTCTTTTACTGTCCTTTTCTCCAGCCAAAAGAAGAAAGATCCAATGTCACTGGGAAAGCAAACAGGGACTGTCTGGAAGGTGATTAATACAAAGAACTTGTTCAGATTCAAATTGTTATTCCATTCAGAATATGCTGAGCTCATGGCTCCTTGTTTTCCCTAAAAGATCATTTTGAGGGTTTGTAAGAGCTCAGTCCAGCACTGCTGAAGTCAATGGGAGCATTGCAATTTTCTTCAAAAGAAGCAGTATTGAACTCTGTCTCGAACAAAAGAGAAATAAGTTGTCATGCTGTTTCCTCCATTCTTTTCCCAATTTCCAAAGAAAACTTGACATTTTTCTCCTGCAGTGGTTGGGAATGAAAGTTGGTGCTCTTAAGACTAGCGTAGCTATATAGAGAGGTTTTAAAAAGAAAGGAACCACAATATGCCACAGGGAGTCACATCTGGAAAGATACCTGTTAGGTCTTATAACATTCTCAAAGTATTCCTCACATTATTCTTGAACTATTATTAATTTTACTTTGCAACCCCTTCTGTCCTGGTAGTCACAGCAAAGAAAGGAAGCTGCCAAGAGGGCAGGATCCAAGGATCCAAGAGGGAAAGAGCAAATGAAAAAAAAAAAGAAAAAGAAAAAAGGAAAAAGAAAAAAAGGCGTTTACTCTGTTTTCCAACTTCAGTTGATGACCAAGTAGGTTGTGCCATCTGCTGAACAATTTGCCTCTATGCTGTCTCATCTGCCACTCACTTCACATGTGATGCTATATGTCAGTGTGACGGGAGCGCAGTGATAACAGGCCCTGACAAGATACGACACTCAACAGGAAGGCAGCCCATGTCAGAGCTGCCTCACAGTAACTACTGATTTCATTTCTGTCTCTAGATCCATTTCTCAAGATTATTAATGATTGATGGAGACCTTGTCCTTTCCAGAAGGGAAGCGTGTGGGTTTTATGACAATATCATTTTATTCTTTTAGTTCACCCTTTTTTCCCTTCATTGTTTTTGTCACCCTTCTGTCATCCTCTCTGATTTTTATATGAGTTTTTCCTTTTTTTTTTTTTCTTTTCCTTCATGTGATTAATGTGTAATGTGTCCTGACAAAATCTCAAGCACCAATGCTCAGTCACTTCTTCCCTATCATCCATCTCCACTCTAGACATGGGGGATGAGAAGAGGCACTAGCGTAGCAGAGTGCAGATGTTTGGGTTCCAGGTGCCTGTTCAGAGTTCAGGTTGGCTGCTGTTAACCCAGAATACAACATCAGAGCACATAGCTGTATCATACACTGCTACAATCCTTCCAAAACCTTATCAAAACACAATTATTCTTCACTAGTTTTTTACTAGAAAAATTGTCACTAGATCTAGATCGATCTTGCTTTTTCACTCTTTTAGCAGACTGCAGTCGTATGTTACAAAGAACTTACTAGTTCTTTCTCCTGCAGAAACAAAAAGTTCATGAAGCTTTCCAAAGAATAACACCTACTGATCATTTTGCAAGTCAAGCAGCATATCAAACGCCTCCTGCTTTCTCTCTTTAAGAATTAATTGATGTGTAATTGTCTTAGATTCTTCTGTATAGTAGTTGGAAAAATATGAAGAAGCGTCAATAGAAAAAAAAAAAAAAAAACAGGTTATTGAAGGAAACATCCCTGCTTTTGCTGAATGTGCTCATTTTGATGAAACTACACTGATGAACATGATGAGCTCCAGCATAGCAATGTGTTAATGTGTCTTTATGGCTTCCAGACAAGAGCTGGCTTCTGTCCAGGCAGCTCAGTGGGTAAAGAGATCAAACACATGACAGCCTGCACCCATCTGGGTAGGCAAAGCCTTGTTTGACTCATCCTGCTCAAACTCATTTTGATGCTCCCCAATAAAAAGCAATAGTACATATACTCTATCTCTTAAGCTAGAAAATCACTATGCCATATGGAAAGGTTTGCTAGTGCTAAAGACACATTATCTCAGAACTACTGATTGGTAAAAGCAAGCCAAAGTTATTCTTGGCTTTCTACATTACCAGTGGATAGATTCAAGTTTCAAGTCAAAGCATGCAGTATTTCCAAGTGTTAGTTGTTCATTGTTAGCATATATAAATGGCTACAAAAATCTTTTGATAAAAATCGTGGTACAGAGCTCTGCTCTTCTGGCACAACAGAGCACTTTAGAGTAAGGACAGACCTTGTCCAACCAATAGCTCCCATTTTTCTACCAGTTGGTCTTTAACGAGCTTTCATGAAAATTCAGGTCCTGAGCCCTCACTGGTTTCCACTCCAAATATAAGATGCTTTTCGACATCTTTCTGTGCTAAAGAAGTCCAGCATAAGCACACAGGAGGATATCTCTGTTAAATAAGAAAACAAACTACTAGAATCAGAACTATAAAATAGACTTTGACTATAAATTTAAACCATTCACATACATTAGTATACATTTTTCCCCTGGGAAGAAAATAAAAATGAACTATAGGTCAGCTTTTCAGCCTGTCAGTTTATGAACTACTGAAACACACTCAGATGCTACTGCGAACAAAGCCATATAAAAGTTCACAGATAACAGAACTGCCTAGAGCCAGATGTAATAAACATAATATTAAATTGCAAGGGTGCATGCTCCTACTGATTCTGTACTTTTGCGCCTCCCAAGCAGCTGCATAAAATAAGGAGATCACCATTTATTATGATTTTAAATAGTTTGGGATACATTAAGTTGAAAGATATAATGGCAAGATACTATATTACTGGGTGGTCAGTTCTTAGTTCACTGCTTTTGACACTGTGTTCCTTAATGTCAGCTTCAAAATACGGTTTCGTTTATTGGAAGATTTTTGTTGTAGTGCTTCACATTGATCTCATGACCTCCCTTGATCTCCAGGAATCCCACATTACAAAAGGAAGTGGGTAGCACTGAGCAAGCAAATACCACGCAGCAGTTCAAACATAACTCTATCAATCAGGAAACTTCACAGGGACTCTCTCTTTCCAAGAAGAAATAGGATGGAGGGTCTTCTAAGTTGTGGCTTCTAAAAGCTTTGTAGATCCTTAGAACAAGAACAGGGCCTTAACCTCACTATCCTTTTAAATTTCTAGGCGGATAATTACATTTTCCTGACCTACATTCCCCAGCAGTTTTGTCTGGTTGCAGTAGTGTCTCTCTCTGCTTATCACACACTGTTTTTGAGAGTCACTCTAGAGTGTTAAATACTGCTTTGTTTTGCTTCAAAGGCATTTCTGCCATGGGAAAATTATTGCTCTATGACCCCTCTGTATTTTCCAGGAGTGATGGGACGTTAAAATATTCTAATGGCCTCAGGAAAATATATTAAGGACTACACAAGCATTAGTAGGATAATGAGTGGTGTTTTAAATCTCTTTACATCAGAGCCTCTAGTATGACACTGAAATCTATGAAGCATGCTCTGCAGAAGATGCCAGTACTTCCCAGATATATAGTCCAGAGAATGGGAGCTTTAGAAATATCAAGTAGACAACAAATTAACGTAGTGGAATACTATTTCACTACAGATCAAAAATACCATATGTTACATACCCCAACACTAAGCACTCAGATTGAAATTCTTAGGGAAAAAAATTGCTTGCACAGCTGATGCTCTTTATATTAGAAAAACAGTCCTGTGAGCAGCAGAACTAATGAGGCTTGGTTTCCTATGGATTTTATCTAATGGTCAGATTCCCCAGTGGCTACAAAGGTGCAAGCTTCTGCTTTCCCACGTTGAAGGTCTCACTCTCCAATATGGATTTGCTTTCAGCATTTTGCTCCTGAAAGGCCTTAGGGAGTGTGAGGATGAGGACGAGAACAATAACAAAGCCTTTGTCCTCCACATTTTCTGCACAACGGCCTGTTGCCAAGTGCCATATCTATACCACACTTGCTTCAGTTTGGCTAGTAAGTTCAAAATTTATTAGGAAGGAGACAGACATCTAGAAAAACATCACATATGCCTCATCTCAGTAAAAGCAAAGGCAAATTCCATTCTTACTCTTGTATTTTTAGTGACTTCTTTTCAAAATCCACTAGAATAAGCTATTCTTCCTTAACTGCTGTTTACTCTCAGACTGCTATTCTTCATCTACTTCAACTCAATAATTTCAATAGCATGTGATTCAGTAATAGACAAAGAAACATTCCTTTGAATATTTAAAATGTTTGGTTATACAAAACTATTTAGTGAGACAAGAAAACAGCTTAATTGCATGCATGACAGATAATAGTCTTTCTCTACTCAGACTTAGGAAACTTTTTTCTGCAACTGAGTGTGGGGGAGAAGTTCCTTTACTTGTTTGTCCATCATTTTTCCTACTTTTTGTCTTTTCATTGCTTTGCAACTTCAACTAACAAGATATACTCTTCATTTAGAAGTTTACTTGTTCTGGGAAAATACTTTATTTTTGACTTTGTTTACCACTTTAACAACAAAGATGATGAAAGGTGTAATCAAACTGTTAACCTGAAAGCTTGTAGACAAGCTAACCAAAGAGGTAATGTAAAACCCGCTCTGTCAAAATCATGATTTAGGTGCTGCTGTTAGAAGCTTCTGAAGTGGTAGTGGGAGTAAATCACTTTTTCAAATGCTTGAAATCAATTAACTTTAATGAAATGTAACAGCATAATGATTAGTAATTTTGGTACTCTAAAGCAGAACATAAACTTCCTGAGGAAACATATTTATTGAAAAATTTTAAGTGATAACATTTTCAAAGTGTAAAATTTTGTATTACTTTTTTATTATTAATGAAAAATAAACAGCATAAGAAATAGTAGGGATGGATTCTCTTTTTGCTTACACTTATGCAACTCTATTTACTTCAGCAAAATTTCTTTGATTTTACAGCAATGTGTTTCAGTTAGGGCATAGTATTTTCCCAGTTAGATTGCCTGAAAGTATAAGAAGTGAGAATAATGCAATGTCCTATATTGTAGTAGGTTGCAGTAGTGGTGGGGATTACTCTTTCCTTTAAGGATAGCTAATTTTCAAACAAGCTTACACATCTAATCCTTATTATAGCACAGAGCAAAAAAAGAGATATTATAGAGAGGTCATTTTTCTTACATTTCTTTACCATATTCTCAGATAATTTTCTCTGTCCTTGATGCATCCTGTCCCACCTGCTAATGAGGAATTGCGTTAGCTGTCACTAGCTCTTTGACTTACTCCAAACGATCATCATATTTTTGCTAGCATCTGGCTGTCCTCTTGCCTTTCCCAGTCTAATTTCCATATTTCCTATTTCTTCTCACTGAATTTGACTGAGGTCACCCTAAAAGTAAAGCTTATATTCAAAACTGTTTTTCCCACTTCCCTGCTTTATGTATTTTTTTTTAGATATTTTCCTAAATAGTTTGTTTATAAAGGACTAAAAGATGTTATGTATTCTTCAGTGAGTACTGTGATCAATCGTATTTAGAACCATTAAAAGGTCTCAATAGAAAAATCATTCCAGCTTCTCAGATGGAAGAACTGCAGTCATTTGTGTGCTGTAAGTGTGAAACACCTTTTCTGGTGCAATTACAGAAAAAAACTTAAACAAAATGAACCTTATGGTTTGTTTTGTTAATCTTCCCAAATATAGGGTAAGTCTGTACCACCTCTGCTCATGTGAGCTTTGCACTTCACCAAAAAGCAGGTTCTTGCTTTCATTGTAGGTTACTTACATAGGTTATCATACGTCATACATAGGCTATCATATATTGCTGTGAACAATAAAGGAATAAGGACCCATGAATAAACATTTGATTGCATCAAACATAAGATGACTAGGCTTAAATTAAGCTTCTTGCATTTTGGTTTAATTAGATTAAATTAGTCTATGTTTGCATTAAGTACGTCAGTGACTGAGCCTCAGCTAATAGACACCCAGTGATTAATCTAGTCCTTTGAAGGCATATTTGGATCCAGCAATTAACTGCAAAGTAATTTTCTTCTTCCTTTTTCTTCAAGAAAATCTCAAATCAAATGTTTTCCTTGTATAGTGCTCTCAAAGAATAATAATTTCTGTAACCTTCAAGCACTAAAACATCTATTCTAAGTCAAAAAAACAAGTTTGTAATCAAGAAGGCTGTCATCATTACTGAGTTTTAGATTTCAGTGTGAGAAGCTTTTACGTTTTTGATGTATATCTTTTGTAACGCCACGAGAACAGTAAGCATTTCTGCTCTGCGGTGTTCCAAAAAAAAGCTCATTCTTGACATTGTAGATATCTGTACTTATAGAAGAAAAAGTTATATGACCATATATCAGTTGCAAGTTACAATAGTAGCAAGAGGCTGAAGACAAACCACATTAGCTCGGATGAGCAGGTTTTGAATTCTTGTCTTTTTGCCTGTTTGTTGTTTGGGTTAGCACCATGGCACACTGGCAATCCAGTTTTCTTTCTCACAGATCTACATATTTTAGGTTTGCTTTGGTCTGTTTGTCCTTATCCTGATGTGCTAGGAGATCAAATATCTGACACATTTGCTACAGTATTGCTTTATTTTTAAAAGTTCTTTCTGAGTAAAAAAAGTTCTTTCTGACCTCTAGAGATCATCTAGTACCTCCTGCTCAAGCACGGTTACCTAGAGCACATGGCACAAGATCACATCCAGGTGGGTTTGAAGACCTCCAGAGAAGGAGACTCCACAGCCTCCCTTAGCAGCCTCCACAGCCACAGTTCCAGGCCTCTGTCACCCTCACAGTAAGAAAGTTCTTCCTCATGTGGAGATGCAACTTACTGTGTTTCAACTTAAACCCATTGCCCCTTGTCCTATCACTCACCACAACCAAGAAGATTTTGGCCCCTTCCTCCCTGCATTCACCCTTCAGGTATTTATACATATTAACTAGATCCCCTCTCAGCTTTCTCTTCTCCAGGTTAAACAGGCCACCTTGCTTAGTCTTCCCTCATTTGATAGAGGCTCCAGTCCCTTAATCATCTTTGTTGCCCTGTGCTGGACTCTCTCTAGAAATCCCACCTCCCTCTTATCCTGAGGAGCCCAGAACCGCACCCAGTGCTCCAGGTGCGGCCTCACCACAGCTGAGGAGAGGGGGCAGGAGCCTCTCCCTTCACATGCTGGCAACATCCTCCTGATGCAGCCGGGATCCCATTGGCCCTCTTGGCCACAAGCGCACACTGCTGAGTCATGGTTAACTTAGTGTCAACCAGGGTTCCCAAGTCCCTCTCTGTGGAGCTGCTTTCCAGCAGGTCAACTCCTAATCTGTACTGATGCCTGGGGTAAAATCATATTTTCAAACAAATGCTTAAAAAAAAAAAGAAAAAGCAACATGAATCATGAAAATAGAGTAAGTAAATTTCATGTTTCAATCTTTCCTCATCTGAATCTTTCATTTCAACTGGCAGGACAATTTTTTTTGTCTTTGCTTATGGCTAGAACTGGCTTTTACACTTTGGCAAAAAGTGCTTGGCAAATGATCTCAGACTTATTCAAGAGGAAGGAAGTGATGCTCTTAGAAAAATCAGGTGAGCAGACAGTGAATTTCAGCTGTAATGTGGAAGGTGAACCCTGAAATAACTGCAAGAATCCAGTTACTGAGAAAAGGGAAATTTGGACAGAAAAAAAGGACAGAGAGAAATATCCACTGCTAAAATTTTGTCCTAATTTCATGAAAAAAATGGATCATTTTGCATACTTTTTTTCTTAAATGCTAACTTCAATGCAAGACATAAAAAAAAAGTTGAGAATTTAAAAAGAAAAAATCACAGAAGGCCTATAGAATTTAATTATTGTATAATTAACAGGGATAGAAAATATACATATACAAGATGCTATTACTCTGTTATTATTGCTATCTTTATTTTATTGGTGAGATCTTGGTAAAATCAGTGTTTTCCTATTATTTTTGCATCTTTAGAGAATCATATAGTTTAGTTTCTCTGTATTTTTTACTCCAATTTTGAAATACCAATTTCTATATATTTTAAAAATACATAAACTGCCTCAGTGAGAATCTGTCTCTGTCTTGTTCATTCCCCAATGGTATCTAATATACTTCTGAAAATCCCCATTGTCCATTTAAATCATGTGCCACCATGTAAAGTCCTCATATTGACAGTAATAGATAGCCTTCTTGTGCCCAGGAACTTGCTATGCTACTTGGTAACGTGTTAAATATACGGGTGTACATATATATTTAAATATGTGTACACACATATTTATGCATGCCTAATGTCTACACAAAACATCAATATGGCATGGAGTAGTTCCACTGCATAATGCCAGGTTCTGTGTTAAAATGTGAAGGATTCCCTTCACGTTAAAATCTGAAGGCTAAATTCAAGCAATTGCATTAGCAAATCTACAGGTTTTTCACAATCTCCAAAGGCCAACCACAAAGTTGCAGTTATTATGGTAGTGAGTCCAATAACTAATGCAAGTTGGTTAAAATAAAGTTCTACAATCAAGAAAACCAATTATTAGCCTACAAAATCTATTACAATGGGATTTGACAAAGTTATCAATGCCTTTTTTTTTCCTTTTTTTCTTTCATCCTTCACACATTTTTGTATCTTAAACAGTATTAAAAATCCTCACAACTTTTGGAAGTTACAGCCCTTAATTTCAGTTATGGTAGAGCAAAATAAATTTAGACTAAGTCCTATTTTTTCCCTCTCCTTGATTACTTGGTTTCATCCAATCAATCATGATTATGTTCCTGCTACAATAATTACAGTTTCTAATCAAATTCCAAACAACATTGCTCAGTGGCCTGTGAAGCACAGTTAAAGTCCATTCTAAGTGAGGTCATGCTGAAAACACCAGAAATAATGCTTTCTGCAGATGGAGAGGAGGAGTACAGATTATATACACGAAAGACAGAGAGATCACCTTCTTACCAGACTTTCACATTCATTCAGTGCAGCACTAAAATAATTATAATCTGACATTGACAAACTAAAATAAGAATTAGTTCGCAGCTGGATACTCCAGTGCTGTAATAACAGGAGCTCTCTAGTTAGTGGAGGGGATATATCTTCCAATATATTGCCTTTTCCTAACCATACAAAAAGAAAATTCCTTTTCGAGAGAGTCCCTATTATAATTTGATAATGTGACCTTGCACTGTAAGCCAGCGACTCACCGAGTTATAACCGGCCCTGGCTCTGCCCCAGCATTGGTGTTTTAAAGTCAATTCTCTGTCTCAATGCTCTTGGTAACACAGCTTCACTTTGCTTGGCTAAGGCAGTAGCTTTCTGTCACCCCAGAAATGATGTGTAGTTAAGGCTTTTTGGTGTAAGAGTTTCTGAGAATCATGAGAATATTGTTTTTACCATCCTGGAAAAAAAATCAAGAAAAATCACCAGAGGAAGCAATGCATAAATGTGAACAAGTCTTTGTCCCCCTAAATTTTGTACAGTGAAATTTTAGCCACTCAAGTCAATGACGAAACAAGTATTAACTTCACCTGGGATAGGACTGCATGCTTACAAACTAAGTAGGTGAAAAGTAGGGGCAGATTTTCTGGAAGGAACTATAGCTCTGCAGAAACTATAAGGCAACCAGATCTGTTGACTTAATAGGAACAGGCCTGAAAGCAGAAGGACCCTTGAGAAGTTTCCTGCTTGCAGTTATATGATTTTATTTTTTCCAGTTATATGAGTTTATTTTTTCCAGGTTTGCCACATATAGTGCTATGCCTTGTTGTGCTTGGATTTTGTTAGTAATCAAAACTTCTCTTTTCCAGAAAGTCTGATTTATTGGCCCCCCTGACTTTCAAAGTACCACCAAGACAGAAGCAGCTGGCAGAGGAAATTATTGCCAGAAAAACATCGGCATATTAAACCATTTATTTAGAAGACATAACTATGTGAACCCTTTCCAGCACTTCATTATTTCACATACAGGATATATTGTATCTAATATAGAAAAGTTAGAGCAAAACATTCTTAACATTGAACTGTGCAGAGTGAGACTTCATTGAAAAAAAAAGAATAAAATAAAAGCCCTTGAATTCTTACAATGTGGTATCAAACTTTGTGAATTAAGTAGGCTCATAGGGCTTAGTAATATGCAGAGAGTTATGGTTCGCCTTGTAACAGGTCTGCTATAATGTTCATAATGATCACTAATGTTTAATTTAACAGATAGTTGGAACCTGTACAATTTCCCCTTAAGAGGTATAGAGTATGGTTATGTCATTCCCCATGTTGAATTAAAAGTAGAAACCCAACACCAAGTGATGCTGCTCATCTAGTATAAGGCAATCCATCATTTCTACAGCTTCCTGAGTCTCTCTGATCTTAAATACATTAGTCAATTTTACAATTTCAGTACTACTACCTTTTCTTGTCATTTAGGAGACAAAAGAGGAGGTGCATATTGAAATGTATCAACCCTACAAGTAATTTATTTAAAAGTTAGATTGGCATTCCCTGATATTCTTACTTAAAGTTCCCTGCACGAGGCAGAAAAAATAATTATTTTTATTTATACAGTCTGCTTAGAATATGGAGTGCTTTACAGTCAAAGTGAAAAAACAAATAATCACTTTCAGGACAGTGCTGCCTTTCCTCATAAGGCAGATATTCCTGACCCCTGATCATCCTCATAGCCCTGTTCTCTCCAGCAGCTTTACATCTGTCTTGTACTAGGGAGCCCAGTACTGGACACAGTACTCCAGATGTGGCATCACCAGGGCTGTTTATAGGGTGGCGATTTCCTCCCTCGACTTCCTGGAGACGCTCTTCTTATCCTATTGGCCTTCTTGGCCACCAGGGCACACTGCTGTCTCATGGTCATCTTGTCATCCACTATGACGCCCAGGTCCCTCTCTAAAGAGCCACTCTCCAGCAGGTCACTCCCCAGTTTGTAGTGGTGTCTGGGGTTACTCCTCCTCAACTGCAGGATCCTGCATTTGCCCTTGCTGAACTTCATGAGGTTTCTCATTGCCCAGTTGTCCTGTCTGTCCAGATCCCTTTGGATGGCCCCACAGCCCTCTGGGGTATCAGCTACTCCTCCAAGTTTTATATAATCAGAAAACTTGTATAGGCCACTCTGTCCATTCATCCAGGTCATTGATGAATAAATTGCACAGAACTGGACTGAGGACTGATCAAGGGACACTATTGGCTATAGGCCTCCAACTAGACTCTGCATCACTGATCACAAACCTCTGAGCTCTGCCACATGAGCAGAATGGGTTGAGGTGCATGTCTGATCTATAACACATAGTTTTGATATATAATAATATAGGAAACAGGATGAAGCCTTTACAAATGGTAAAGTTTTTATTTTTAAATACTTTCAGAACATTTTGTTCCAGCTTCTCTGTCATCTGACATTTTGCTTCAGTCAAAGCTAATGGAGCCCCTGGAAGCCCAATTCTGCAAAGCAAGAAATTCAGGTAATCAAGACTGGTGGTCTTTTGTCATATTATATTTTTCAAATAGGCTGAATAAAATCCAACTCAAATTTGCTTCACTCATCTGCCTTGACAACTGCTCACCGGGGGATTATCAAGATCCAGCCTGCTTCTCTCAGTTTAGCTTCTCCTTATGGTCAGTTAGCATTTGTCTAGCTTGTAGAGTTATGAACAAGAGAATTTATTCTTTCTCAGTTCCCATGAATCTTTTCCAGTGTTGTTTCCCCTACTCTGAAGCAAAAGTGATTATTTGAGAGAGAGAATACTAGGATGCCTACTTGCTTTTTTATTTCTTTCACACCAATTCTTCCCCCCTTCATTGATGAGTAAGACTTTTATTAAAAAAATGTACTTACTAAAAAAATTTTAAATTTCATCCATCTTTTAAACACTTTGTTTCACAAAGCAGTAGCAAAGGGCAAAAATAATTCTGCAAAATGACGATGATTGAAAAGAAAGAAGAGAAAAAAATCAACTGCAAAGTAAAGGCAAGACATTTTTTCTAGCATCCTAGATAATTACAGTGTAACGCAGAAGTATTCATTGCCACAACAGGAAGACCAATGATGGATTCCAGAAACTCAGGATGTGCAAAAATGATTTCTTTGTTGTAATGTCTGTCTTTGCACACTGGATACAAAATAGAAAAGGGAATTTATTTAATGCAAGGAACAATATACCAGAATATGTATTGTACTGACATACTTTAAAGAACCTTATGGTCATTGAAACCAACATGTCAAAATAAGAAATGCATCAGCTCTTTAAAATTAATTTCTCATTGTGATAAATACTGGATATGCAGAAACTTTCTTTTTTCAAGATAATTATACAAAAATAAAATTCTCCAGAATATAATAAAAATATTCTGCTGATGGGAAAAAAGGACAAAGAGAAGAGACAAAGCCGCTCAAATAATCTTTACATTCTGGGATTATGTAGTGCAGCAAACCCCCACATTTCTGGTTTGCAAATCCATTCATCCTTGTTAAATCATTCCTGAAATCAAAGCTGATCTCACATTTGCCTGTTAAAGCCAATTTCAATTTCTGCATCTCACAACACTGTTGTAGCTGTAGCTAACACTACTCAAACTCTGCAGAACACTGTTTGAAATAATCAATCAGCTTCAGAGTTTCAGAAAAACAATTAAAAAAGGTCCATATAAAATCTAAACCTAGCAGATAAGGGATTTGTATGTGATGCAAAGAAACACAGGCTTATTCACAAGTTCTGTCAAATCAAAAATATATCTTTTAGCACTGTACATGGCTTCCATGTCTATTCTTCAAAGGGAAATGTTAATGCTTCTAAGTATGAATTTGTGCTTAAATGCACACAAACCAGCACACATTTATAAAGAAAAAAAAATCCTCAAGCATTGCGCAGAAATGCCTACACAATTAAATTAAGTCATTGTGCTTAGTCTCTGTCACTGGAAATGTGCTCAAATGAATTGAGCATTTGGAAAACGTGACTGAGTTAAACTTGCGTTTTCTTACACCTTGTTAGAAAGCCCATTTTAATGTTTCTGCCCTTCTAAAATGCTTCATTGCACGTTACTTTCTGGCTTGTCTGTCTGCTACAGCTGTGGCACTTCTGAAGAGTCAGCATGCCACAACAGGGCACCCAGGTAAGAAAAGGAAGAAGAGAAAGTACAATGTGAGTTTTGAACACAAACACAACTACAAAGACTTTATAATCCAGCAGCATAACACCTGGCGCATGCTCAGCATTTTATAGTGAATTTATCAGTATGCCTTATATTATGTTATGCTTCCTTCTGAGGTCAGCATTACTGGCTTGCAAAGGTTGATTTTGATTAATTACTACACTAAGTTTTTTTTTTTTTAATTCTAGATTGTTTGTTTTTAATGTACTGTTCTTCATTAGTCCACAACTTGATTTTGCTGTTCTAACTTTGTTGATTAAGCTCTATCCCTCTAAAATTTTCAGTCCTTTCTAATGAGTAAATAAGGTGCCAGAGCAGGAATTCAAGCCTGCTTTGCAGAAATGGCACAGCTCAGATTCTGCTTTGCATGCTCTGCATACGCTACCTGCCATTTCATCAAAACCTGCTTAGGCAGGTAATGACCGTGTCAGTGACGGCAAGGCTTGATCTTAGATAAAAATAAGGCACCATAAGCAAATTTTGAAGTCAAGGTCCTAAAACCTCTATAATATTCTATGCATGTCCATCAACATTTTCTAACTGCAGCATAAACCTGAGTGCAACAGAACTGGGAGTATGTCAGGACATTAGTCTTAAGTCCATTGAATTCAAATCCATGCAAGTATTAGGAAATAGCAAGAGAGCATAAAAACAAACCTTCTTATAACAGCTCCTGGGCAGAAAAAAAAGTAGACGTAAAATTAGTGCCTATCATAGGAGACATTACAAAATCAAAAAAAAGGTTATCTCCAACAGTGGGAAGTCCATTCCATATAAAGCCAAGCCTCTTCTGGGCTTTTGCTGACAATTGCACATTTTGTGAGTATTTTTATTGGGCTTATATGTCACTATAAAAATATTTGCAAATATATCATCTTGTTCATCAGCTTGTGTTTCCTCACAGTTTAGAAAAAGCATACAAATTTAATAGCTATTATGCTTCTTTGGCTAAATTTGGTGAGGAGGCTTCCAAGGAGCCTTTTATATTTGAAAACATAAATTGAAGAAGAAAAGTCAAGACTATAGAAGATTGCTACAACAGCTTTGTATTCTACTTATGCCATATAGTTGTCCTGTACATGAAGTAATCAATATAACTCACTAAATTAAATAAGAAAAAAGTCAACAGAGTTGCTACAGTAACAGATGAAGGAATGCACAATGTATTAGTTATCAATGCTTTATTATTGAAAACAAAATTGAAATTCTCTTATCTGGCACATAAACAATTATTTCTACAAAAAGGAAAGCCTACAAATCTGATAATTTATACAAATAACAAGTTTTCAAAAAATAAAATTTTAATTTAGTAAACTTGTCTTGTGCTCTTTTTTTTAGCACTGTCTGCAATAATCCATCATAAATCCCTGAGCAGAGAGACATATTTTAAACATGTTTTAAATTTATCCCAAAAGAAAAAAAGTTATCAAGCCTAGATCTATATTAAAAAATGAATTCAGGGACATTCTTGTGAAATTTATGTTAATCTTTTTTTTTCTTTTTTTCTCTTAAGGAAAGAACACAAACAGTTATTAATGCAAGCATGACACTGTAACAAATGACGACTCCCCTTTCCCCTCTTGCGAAATGAATAAAAATTACTGAACAAGAACGATTACAAGTTGAGGAGACAAATAACATATAGTGAATGGTTATGTCCAAGAAGCCACCAAAATTTGATGACTGTTGAGCTGCAGATAAAGCTGCAAGATACCACAGTTTTATACTGAGTTCTGTCACAGATACTATCTGATTTATTTCTACATTTTCCCAGAAAGTCAGAAAAGAGGGAGAATAAGTGCAACCTAACATTGTATTTCACCATTGGCTTCTGTGATAGAAGAAATTCAATTTTAAACCTTTCCTTTTTGCTGTTCCAGCCATATTGTAATTTTAGAAAGACTTGACATACTCTACAAAACCAGTCTTGCTCCCCTGGCCCTTCTGGCAGGCCAGTAATGAACTTCAGTGAGTATGAAAGAAGAAAAAGGAAACACATCCTACTATGTTTTTTGACTCTACTGACTTGGAAATAGTTACTCTCCAACACAAATTGGTCCACATCTAAAATCCAAGTACAAGGAGAAAATGATCAAGTAGAGTATGTTCAAGTGTACCCTTTGCCATTAAGTACACATGGCATAAAAAAACAAACAAACAAAAAAAAGGCAGGGAAAACCAGATAAAAGAAATAGCAACACTTACACTATTGCGGTGTTAATGACAGAAAATGCTGCTGCAGTCAAGTAATAAATAAATAAATACAGCAAAGTATTCTTCTCTACAGTTTTGTTGGAATGGTGCTTAATGGTACGAAATGCTTTTTCAGTAATAAACGTTTTTAACAGAAGAATCTGAAGAAGCTTCAGTTCAAGGTGCTCTACCACTTTAACCTTATATCTACTATTACGAAAAGAACACTGAAGCAGATATAAACAGGTCATTAAATGAAATAGCAAATTTCTTAGAAGCAATAATACTTATTCCAAAGAAAGAAAGCAGTTAGTAAATGGCCTGAAAAAATCTGACTAAAGCTTCAATACACTGCAATTTAAAATAAATTATTTTAACAATAAAAAATGAAGATTAAAATGGCAACTAGGCCAAATCATTTCAAACAAAAAATAAACCAAAACTTACCAAAAGCATATTTAGATATTTGACAGCTTTGCTGGGGGTATGCATGTCAGAATACAAACAGAATTCTAGTATTTGCTTAGAATCTGAATAGATAACTTTTTAAAAATATTATCACTCTGAAAAGTAACTGACAATCTTTTATATTTTTCTGTTGCTTTTCCTTGTTTACACTGAGCATGATCCAACAAATTCCAGTCCCTTCAGCTACTTGCTAGCCTCAATGTGTCTCACTCCTTTTACTCAAAGTTGCTGATGAAATCTCATTTGAAGCATATTAAAGCATTAATATTTTCAAATCTCATTTGGCTAAGTTTAAACCCAGTCTTATTTGGCAGCAATGTAAATGATTCCAATATATTATTCTATAATACCAAATTACTATTATTTTTAAGATGACAGACTGATCAGACTCCTATAGTATCTGGGCAAACATAAGACTTGTTTGTATTAATAAGCCAAGATATTAAAAAACACCTGCAACTTCTTTTTCTTTATGTCTACATATCTGTCCTTCTCTCTAACTCACAGCCATTAGACTGTGTATCCTAAAAAAAACTTCATCACAACTTTTAACAAGCTGAAATTGTATGTGTACGCTCAGCAAACAAATTTTGAATACTGTCATCTAATTACAAGCGATAAGTTTTTTTTAAAAAAGAAAATTGGTCATATAAATTGATATGAAATTGATAAAAAAGTGGTCCTAAGGTGAGATACAGCAGCATTAAGACAAACCGCAAACACGCTGGATTTAGTATACATTTTAATGAGTTACAGTCTGAGCAAAATATGTTAACCTACTATTACCACTTTTTACTCCCATATTGCCTAGTGTATACTGTACAATATTCCCTTAGTGTTTCTACAACAGTATATATTTTAAGGACCCACACAGAAATGAGCAATATGGGACTTGCAATGGTTTATCAAGTATGCCAAATACCCTCATTTAAATGCTGGGGTTCTAAATATTTTTGTGGGGTAACACCTCAGTCCATTATGAATTCCTCAGAAAGTCTCTCTTTTTTTTTTTTTTAATCTGGCAAAAAACACACTACGCCAAAAAGCAGAACAGCTTCCCCTAGCAGCAATACAGACCTCTGACCCTTGCAGTCAAGTCCAATGAGCTCTGTGACTGGACAGCTTCATGGAAGTTCTAGCTTGGGATTTGATCAGTTCAAGAAAAAAAAGTTCACTGAGTTCTCAGTATCATGTTTTGGATGTCTTTAAACCTTGTTTCTCCATGATATTCCACAATTTGCGAAGATTGGACTGAGTGATGACATCATCAGGTTTAAGTTGAAGAGCAAGGAGGTAGTTTTCTTCAGCCTCTTTGAGTTTACCATTGAGATGGAGAATGGCTCCAAGATTCATTAAGGCAGCTGGATACTGGTACAAAGAAAAAAAAAAAAAAGGTGTGGGGGAGAAATATTAAGAATATTTTAAGTCTTTTTTTTTTTTTTAATCAGACAAACTTCTTCCACTTACACAAATTATTCCCTTATGTTTGCAGGCATTTCATGGAAACAATTTAGCAATTTAAGCAAATAGAGATAACAAGAAAAAGTTTCTGAACAGCTGCTAACTGTGTACTTTGTGCTTTAAACAGGGCAAGCTCTGGTGTCTACAGACATAGACTTCTCTCTTTAATGAGAAAACACAGACCTCATAAAGCTTTACATGTGGCAATGCCGACACAGTATAGTTTCCAAGAGAAAATTGAAGTAGTCCAAGAGTGGATTGAAGAAAGGAATTTAATTTTAATTCAATCCATTGCCAATAAAGAGTTTATAATCGGTCAGAATAGTTAACACATTGGAACCCATCCCTTTCTTCTCTTTTTCTTAATTAGAACGAGTAGAAAATACAATCTATCCTTAGTTTCTAAAGATGTTCAAGAGTCATAGGATATCCTTTTAGCTTCACGTTATGGCAATTATCTCTTAATGAACGGTTGAGCAAAATTAACAATGGTGGAAACACACACTATTTTAATAACAAATATGTCAAGAATTCATAACAAATTTATCAAAAATTTCTTTTTTTTTCCTGGTTTCTTTAGCTGAGACAAAATGTCTGCCATTTTCATTGTTTTTTAACCTTTAGATAGCTCCAGTCTGACATAATAGGTCACTTGTGGTAATTAATCACACCTAGTTGCCACAAAGTTAAGAGGTATTACAAAGGCAGATAAAACAGCTTTCTGAAGCTGAGATGAACAGAGCTTAACCTACCTTTTGCACATTATATACTAGTAGGAGCACACAGTGATGTCATTTACCAAAGCAGTATCTTGGATTTCAAAGAAAAGGGGATACAAATCTGTACATACATGCACACACAAAAGTTTCAAGAACTCTTATCAATGTTTAGATCAAACTGCAAGACTCAAGAATGTGACGCTACATTAAGCAAGGATTAAGGAAATTAAGCTGTGTCCTATATACTCTTCAGTGCCAATAAATTCAAGAACACTGTAGGTAGAAGGACAGCAAAATAGGCTGCCTATATGTTTAACATCCTTCCTCATTCTACCAAGCTATTGAGACCTGCATCATAAAAACTTATAAAGATTGTGATGGATTGACTTTTGGATGGATGGAACAACTAGTTTTCAGAATTGTAGCAGTTCACCAAAAGAAAAGAGTTTTGCCATGCTGTAAATGTTAAATATTATAATATTAAGCCAGTGGAATTTAAGGATTATATTTTTAGATTTCAGTTTTCATGCCTAACCCTGGCAGATAAAATTCTCCTCTATCTCAGCTACCAGGTCTTTCTAAAGCAAACAAACCCACTCCAATAACCCACCTGTTTGGTTTTATGTAGTATTTTCAAGTCAAATAATCTCAAGATTTTTTTTTAATGCTCTGTTTGAGAAGTAAAATCAAGCTCCTGAAATGTAATCCTTGTTGAGGACAAAACATAGCAACAACCACATTACCACAGCTCCCATTTTGCAGTCAGTCATACATGCCATTTTACATAGTAATATCTTCCTAAATTAAAGACTTTCTGGATGCTAATTGAAACATTGCAAGTAAAGACTCATAAGGGAACAACTTCACAGAAAATGCATGACTGTCTAAATAGACATATATTTCTTTTATTAATCTATTTTTCCTCTGAAATATCTGAAAATGGCCTTTCTCCTATATTGTAGGAGAATTTTCAAGACCTGATCATGAGTCCATTCCCAATTACTGTCCTCCGTATTGGTCCAATTAGAGGTTATGGATCAAATGTGAGCATGAGCTCTCTTACAAACATATAACTATTTTCTCACTCAAAATATAATTCTGTATGTATGTGTTAAGTTAGACAAAGCTTGCAACAGATATTGGTTAAATAACTTTAAACCTAGAAAAAAATAACATAAAGTAATATACATGTCAAAATGTGCTTAGTTCTAATTCTAGAATGTCCACAAGAGCATTATCTGGGTAAAAGACAAACTTGTCTCTGTTGCCTGTTCTGCCTTATCTGTCCTCTCTCCCCTCAAAAGTATGTACATTGTGTTAACCCAATATTCCACAAAAAGTTGTATATATAGGTCACATATGCAACTGATATGCAAGCTGAGAGAACCCTTCTTTGGCCATCATCTAATTTGGCAAAACATTTCAGTAAGGCAATCAACAAAAACATCTAGTAGAAAAAAAAAAAAAGCTATGATTTTTAATAGAATATGAACATTTCCTTTTCCTATCTATTATTCCTTACTTCTTAGGTATGCAACAAAATTTTAGACCACTATGCTCAAGGGAAGTACATCTACGCAGTACGTGAATTGATAACTCATTTCAAGTAGTGCTGAAAGTTCACACCTTCATGTTTCAAATGAGAAAGCACACAGGATTAGGCTACTGCCTAACTTTGTAAGGGATCAGTCACCCTACTTTCTTGGGCAGGGGATTAGTCACTCCACTTTCCTGGGCTAACTGCAAGAGTTGCAAGGATTTGGGAGGACTGAATGAGTGTGCATCAGTGTCATCATCCCCTGACAGCTATAAACGAGGACACAGAAAGCCACAGTTGCTATAGTTTCCCTTCACATATATTGCCTTTTATTAAAGACAGCTGATAAACCTTTTCAGTATGTTAACAAAGGCAGTCAGCAGCTACCAGTGCAATAACATAGGGCTTGTAGCACTGTATGACAAATGACACCACCTACTACTTCAGAGACTTGAAAGGAGAAACAGGCCTTCCTTCATTTCCTTTTGGAGACAGATGCTTTACATCAAAGCAGCTGACTGGCATTTCTATTAGGGTTATAAATGCTGTCTTTTATGTCTAGTGGGAATTATTCCCTTTGTTTGCATTTTTCTTGTGGTGTGCTTGTTTCCTTAGGTTTTTTTTTTTTTTTTTTGGGGGTGGGGACAGAGGAAACCCGGAGGGTCTAACAAACAACAAAAAGCTAACAAACAACAAAAACCGCAAATGTCCTTGCCTGAGGTATTTTTGGTTTATACTGATGACAACTCTTTCAAACTTTCTCCACACTACCAAAATAAGAAGAGTCCTGGGATGCACACAAACTTTAACGTGAATTAAGCTTTTCACTATAATGAATTAAAACTCTTCCCCATAATTACTTGGAAATCCCAAGTAATTTATCATAATTCTGTGGAGTTTTTCAGGTTTACATTGATGTAATCAAGTAAAAACCAAGATCTGTAAACACAGTATATATTAATGAGTAAATAGACTTATTTCTTGTTCATCATCTCTGGCTCCATCAATACCAAGTTCCATATTAGAAAAACAGTCTCAAACAGAAGCAGATTTCCTATGTTTCTTATGTAGGCATGACAGCTGCAGAACTCAGATACTCCTGGATAACAGAAGACACATAACTGGTACCAAAATGACTAAGTGGTAAAACAGCAAAGTATTAGTTGTAAATAGACATTCAAAACAGCAAAGTATTAGTTGTAAATAGACATTCAATGCAAAAGCTAAGCATGGTGGACTGTTTCATCTTCTCAGTGACCATGGCATAATGTGCCGTCAAGCCTTTTTTATCCCCCTACTATGACAGTACTAATTTTCACATAAACTTTTATTACCAGAGTCACTATCATAGCACAGCATCCTATTTTCTGAGGCAATCAAAATGTCACCAGATCCTTGTTGATTGCTAAAGATAAATGTGAACAATAGTACCATTTTAGGGATTGCACTAACTTCTAAGATCCCAGAACATCTGAGTGAAACCATGACCTAGTGGCTGCCACAAGTTGTAAGGATGCTTCTTTAAAGTACAGGTATGGAGGATATGCATAGAAGAAGAAGCAAGGGAGAGAAATACAGAGAGAGAGTTCCTACAAACTGATTGGAATAGAGATCACATTCTCCAATGCAATTCCATTGATAATACCCTTGAGTCAGAAGAAGGAATGACACATGGAAGTAGACCTTTCTACAGAACAAAAATCTAGTGTTACTAGATAACAAAGTGCCACTTACTCCTTGCAAAAAGAGATACACGTTTTCTAGTGCAGCTTTAATGCTAAGTGACTGCATCATCTCCTAAGAACTGCAGTTTGCATATATCTTGACTAGTGTTTCATTCGAAACACTGCATGAATCCTAAGTAAAATGATAACTTCCAGTAGGCTGGCCAAGATGACAACAGAAGGGCAGATACTAAACAGTGTACAGACAGACAGCTTGGCACAAAATGCATTGTGGAACAAGATTACAAGATATATGGTAAAGCATTATGGCTGAGAAGGAATAAAATTGCATAAATTTCAGAGCTTTGAGGGACTTCCTGGGCCAATGGCCCAGACAGTAAAGCAGTCAGTTCTGCTGGAAGACAAAACAACAAAAAACTCTCAGCATCTTTTCAAATTCCATCTTAAAATGGAAGAATACTCTGCAACTTCTACCCTCCAACAGTTAAGGACAATTTTTAAATTGAAAGTTTATTCGTGCATGCTTTTTGCAAATATATTTTTGTGTCAACAGCAGCTCTCACTTTAAATAGTGAAATTGGGCAATGGAGAGAAAAGCATTCTCCCGGCAAGTACTAATTTGAATAAGCATTTCAAAGAACAGTTTCCAAAACTTTATTAGTCACAAATGGATCTAAGCATCTCAAATGTAAAAGAAACCCATGGCTGAGGGTAATTACTTTGATTCTAACTAACATATATCCCTGCAACAAGTCTGAATTCTAGAGGGAAATGGATCCTTGGATTGAGTCACTAACTTAAGACTTTTTACATTAACTGAATAGCTATTTACTGGTTTCTAGTATTTCTTGCAAATGATCTACAGTTGTAGTCATATTTTAGTCAAAGTAACAAAATGTCTAGAGCATAAGATGTTCTTTGGAAAAATTAAAAAGATTTAATCAAAAACAAAATAGAAAAAAAATCATAAGAAAAAGTAGGTAGGGAAAATACATAGTTTCTGTTGGATGTAATAGTCTCAAGTTAGGTTAAGACATCAAGCTAATGAGGCAGAGGCAAAGAACAGCCTTTGTTAACACCTGGTAATTTTAACATTACTGCATGTCACTTCTACCTCTCCAGTGCAAAAAAAACCAAACATGTAAATTGTTGATAGGTGTCCCATCTTGTGTCCTCCTGACACAAGGAGAGGTTTGCTGGAGAGGTTTCTGTTTTTAGACACACTGTAAGACATTTGTATTTTTTAGACATATTGTCATTGCAAAGAACATGACGCTTTTTTACCATTTTCTCCACATTTATGGATGGTAGAAAGATGAGATCTTGCACCCGCAGGCACACCATAAAATCATTTGGCTTCCTTGTAGGTTTAGCCATCGGCATCATTAAAGAAAATCCACAGCTGTGAGTTGGGAAGAGTTCTGTGACTTGGCGCGAGAGGGAAGCATCAAGCAGCCTACTTCACTTCTCAAATTATCACATCAATAGGAGACATTTTAGCATTTATATTCTCCAGCCAATGTTTCCCTCTGTCAGTGTCTTTTTCATCTTAACCTTCAGAGAATGCTCACAGCTTTATAAATGAAGTTATTTAAAACTGAAAAAAAACACATATGGTTGTATGTTAAATCTTGTTGCTGAAAAACTATCTGCCATTTGCCTTTATATAAATTCAGAGGATATTGTATTATATACTGGTAATTTAATATATGCATGTGTTTATTACAAATCCTAAAGGCTGCAGATCACACTGACAGCTTAAAAAGTGCCTCAAAAATATTCCTACATTTGTAATTTCTATATATCTAGATTTCTCTCCAATGGCTATGCATCACTTGTTTTGATTGATGTTTTAAAAACTTCTTAGCAGTAACTCTTTCAAATTATATGTAAACCATGACATACTGCTTTTTAGATAACGTATTTGTACTACTATAATAAAATCTAAACAGGAACATAGATCTTAAGTATTTAATATTACAGTTTTATTAAAATAATACAAAAGTTTTCCAGGCCTTAAAGTGTTTTTAATTAAAAACTCCTTTAGCTCTCCTGCTTTTATGTTTTCATCATTGTATAACATATTAAACTTTACTCAATCTTCCTAGGACTTTCAGAGTTCATTAAAAAAATCTTCAACTGAGTCAGTTTTTGTTTATAGACATGCAATGGTGCTCTGATGTCTGCAATTGGATCATTTTAATACCTAGTTAGGTTTATGATTTAAAACATTTAACAACTTATCTACTTTAACTGACAACTAGTGCCTTGTGTGCTAATTAAAGTATTTTCAGCAAGTGTGAAGCTTCCTAAGTGGAATTGTTGTCTACTGTGCCATTCTAACAAAGAGATTTGCCAAATTGCTCAAAATTTGACAGCAATAAAATTTTGTGCTAATAAGAAAAACTTGAGGCATTTTATAATGGAATTGAACTTAATAAATATCTATTTTTGCACATAAACAGTTTCTTTCTAAACACTGGAAACCCGAAAAATAAATGGCTCTGTGTTACTGCCTAAAGAAAGATAAACTATGCTATTAATTCAAAATAAAATGTTTAAACAAACAAGCAAATATACTCTACTTCACCCAGCAGCACAGAGACAGGGTTGATTACAACAGTCACCCATATTAACAAAATCAAACCTAACTAATCTTCAGAGGACTCTCTACGCTAGTGATAATCTGAAACTGTGCTCTAAAGTCACCACTAGCATTAAAAAAAAGTTAAGTTTTTACAGTCTAATAAAATTTTACTGGAAAACAAAAAACTCTGTCGAGAATGAACGCATCATCTATTTATTTTTGTACATACTCTAATGAAATACATCAGTCTCCAGAGAGGTTTGTACAGTTTTCAAGATGTTTCTCACAGGCATATGAAGTGCTCCATTTCAAATTTACATTTTTGAGAAGAGTCAGCTACTATAGTTTGTCCTCATTTGTCACCTCTGCCCTTGAAAATATAGTTTAGTTCTATAAGGAAATCTCAAAATCATAAAATGTCCTGTATTTTGACTCAAGAGATTTTAGGTGAAATGTTTAAGCAACAGATGAGGTTTTGCACCTTTGGCTGATAAATGTCATTGACTGAGGAGCATCTTCCAAAACTGCTTTAGTATTGGCAATTGCAAGGTACAGCTTTCTGCTTTGGAAGTGTCATTCGTTATGCAATTTGATAGACTTTCTCTGAGCATTAATACTGAATGAGAGTCTCACAAAGTTATGCATGGCTTGGAGCATCCACAACTACTATAAAAAAAAGCTGCAGAACAGTGTGGGATATCTGAGCATTACAGAAATAGGAAAAAAGGGAAAGGAAAGAGAAACACCTTAGCTAGTAAGAGATGATTAGGAACTGCAGGAAGTTTTAGGATGAATTTCTGCCTCCTTTCTGCCCATCAACAGGCAGAGTATCTTTTCATTAAATTTCAGTAGACAACGGAAACTCTCAACAGCTTATGGCAAGAACTGTATGTAGGAAAATAAAATTGGTATCCATTAGACGAAAGGACTCCATTTGCATAACAAAGCTATTTACCAATGGTGTCAGAATATATTTTCAAATGGACCAAAATCACAGCTTCAAGATGTGACAGAAGATATAAGCATGTACCAAAGCAATTTGGCAGATGCAAACAACCGCCATAACTTTGTAAATAAAATGCAAAACCTTGAGATGAGGTGCAGCTCAGGGAACTGTGTTTATATTATAGAGCAGACACAATGGAACATGCTTAAAAAACTTGTCCATAAGCCTTTTTTATTTTTTTTCTGAAACCCTTGGGTAAAGGAACTTCCAGTGTCTGCACATCAATCTTTTTGTTCTTCCTCTTTATCCTTTTCATCTGGCTCCTATCACTTTCCTGCCTGTTCTCCAGGGCATCAAGGTCATGCCACATTCTGCTTTGACTGCAGTTGCACTTGCAGAGATGTTGGAAAAGCAGAAGGAGCAGGAGGTCCTGCTGTGGCCTTTTACAGTGCTGAACACTGCTCTACGTAGCACTGACAGACTCTGACAGGAGCTTCTGGCAGCCAGGAACCTGCAGTTGTTCACTATTTGGTACTTACCAATTAAATCGATGTGCATATTAAAATTATTAACTTCCAGGGTAAGAGCAACTCTTGTAGCTTAAAGACTTGAAGGCTATAGTTCATGTGATATGGTCTTATGATCTCTACTAATAAGACCACTGGGCACTAATCACTTGCTACATTTTTACAAGGTTGTGATTTGTAAAAAGAAAAGAAAACAAAACAAAACAAAAAACAAACCCACTTTCTGCTACAGCAGTATTAGCTGATGCATTATTCAGTGGCACCTCCATTTACAGTGTTTGTAAGTAATTAATATTGAAAGCAGTAAGAAGGTGTTATATTATATGGTAGATCTGCAAATACTACTCTAGCAGTTTGCCTTTGATACTATATATGTCAATAACTGTCATTGAATGAGCTTAAGCTTTCTGTATTCAATTCAGTTTTTAAGAAGTGGACAAAGGAAGCAATACTGAGTAATATTTTCCTTAAAAATATATATATACACATATATATAGCATGCAGTTCTCGACGAAGCCACAATGACAGGTCACTGTCATGAGATGCATAAATGGAGCTGCATTAAATCATTTCTCAGGTGCTCTCTATCACAAAAGAAAAATAACATTTATGCATGAAAAGGCTCCAGCAAAATTTGATATAGAAGTGCAAATGATGCCTGGAGAAAACTAGCCATCAATTATGGTTTTTTTATTTCTACTTTGTCTTCCAGAGCAAAGAGAGAGACCTGATGATCTAGTGAGACGCTGCCAGTGTTATAAGGCAGGAAAAATAGGCTCTTGGTACCTCACTAGTGAGATTTCAAGACTCGATCTTCAGGTTCATGCCAGAAAGATGGTTTTACAAGCAGTGGTCAATGACTTGAGAAACTGTTAGAATTTGCATCCTTAAAAGTGAATTTGCAGATGACACCAAGCTGGGTGGAGTGGCCGACACTCCGGAAGGCTGTGCTGCCATCCAGAGGGACCTGGACAGGCTGGAGAGTTG
>JAUBOD010000038.1:7070819-7127919 GCA_032353885.1 Nothura maculosa | reverse complement strand
CCTGGAACAGGCTGCCCAGGGAGGTTGTGGAGTCTCCTTCTCTGGAGGTCTCCAAACCCGCCTGGATGCCACCCTGTCTCATACTCTAGGTGTCCTTGTTTGAGCATGGGGGTTGGACTAGATGATCTCTCGAGGTCCCTTCCAACCTTGAACATTCTGTGATTCTGTGATTCTGTGATATATACATATATTTCTTAAGGCACAGAGGACAACTAATATATGCAGAACTAGCATTCAAAAATCAAAGTTCAGTTTCTGGCTCTGAAACCAACATCAGAAGTAACTTTGTGAAACCAGCTGCTTGTTCCCAGCTGGCACAGGGAACCCTCCACTGCCTGGAGGGAATGGGAATAGAGGGCCTCTGGAAACCACCAGTAGTTTCTTCAGCCATTCCACTCATTCCTGCTAAACTGCACAGGATGCTACAGAAATTAATTTTGGGTCATACTCACTAGCAATTTTTTTTTAATTGAAGTTCATGTTTATATCCAAAACTGAAAAGTTTGCCTATTTTGTGATTTCCATAGTCTCTGTTGAGAAAATATTTTTTTTCTAGTACAGATAAAAGCAATATCCAAATTGTGAAGCAATCAACAAAAAAATCCACCAGCGTGGCTACCAGAACTGGATTTTTTAAAAGACAATTAACAGAGGACTATTAAGGATAATTAATCTATTAATCTTTTAAATATGGGAATAACCCTGATAATTTTATTTACAATTTTACTTATACAGCCTGACTTAAAGAAATGAAACAGATTTGTAGACTTACAATAACCCTCCACCAAGTAAGTCTATCATAAAAATATCAATAATTCACCGTATGGTGTCTAAGAGACGTTCACCTTCATGAAACCTTCATGTGGAATTTAATTTAGATTTTTATTGTGGATTTTCTTTTTTATCGTTGTTGTTTTATTGGAAAAGGTTTCTCTCTTCTTTCACACTGTAATTGCTTTCAGTAAGTTCAAGGCAGCCAGATGCTGAGGCAACTGGCTCTTTTACAGGCCATAATGTCAGATTAAAGTTACTTACTGTTGTAGGAAGACAACTTTACCAGAGCACCTAAAGAATTAGTGAAACTGCCTCAGCTTAGTAGCAGAGCTGTCCATTATATAGAAGATAAGTTTCAAAAACTGGGAGGTTCACTGTATTTGTTCTCCAGTAAAAGAGACATGTAAATATAACAGACTGAGTTGATCAACACACTGGCCTAGAACATTTCTACTTTTTGGGGAAATGAAAAGTTGCTCATTCTTTCCTCACTGCAACTTTTCGAGACATCTGATTTCTAGACTAAAACTTTCCAAGAGAAAAATAAATTCAACTGGTACTGTAGTCGCTTTTAAAGACAAATTCTGAGAAAATTACTTCAGCTTGCCACCTCCCACTCATCCCTTTCCTGGCATTCTGCAAACATACAGAAATCTCTTCACAGGCAGATTCCCGATCCCAAACATCGTACTGTAGCGCCTTTTTATTCTTTTTTTCTTTTCCCCTTCTGGAAAACTGCTTAGATACTCTACAAAATGAAGCAAAACAAACAAAACAAACATCTGTGTCAAATGTGTTGATTAAAAAAAAAAAGAGGTTATGGATATGGTAGTTGTCAAAGCAGTATTACTGACATAACTGTGGCAGTCATATGTCTTAACTGCTTTGAACCAATTCCATCTAGTTCCTTCAACACTGTGGCAGGAAAAAGTAGAATTTGGGGAAAAAAACCCATAATCAAAAATGATACACCAACTCGTACTTAAAAGCCATTTCTAGAATGGGAACTACAGTAGCACTACAGATTAGAAAGAAAATTAGGAAATTATTTATTGCAAAATACCCTACTGGGTATGCAGTGTTGCTTAGTTTATTTAATGAGCACTAAAGGAACTTGCTTATCAGTTCTAATTGCGCAATAAAATCATTGCATTGTCTCCAGAATCAGCGCTGGAATGCTCTATTAGAAAAATCCTTGCTGGATTCTCCTTTAATTGGGTTCAAACAGATGGTTTAATTTCTAAAATGCTAAACTGCTACTGAGAGTTCTATATTTTATGGCACTTTATTTCTGATTGACACTGAGGGCTACATTTACAAGGCAAAGCCAATCCTGCTCTCTCTACCAACCGATGCAGGCAGTGGGGCAAGACTGTGAAGACCAGCCATGTGCAGAGGTTCATCCATGATGCATCATCTTTGCTTACCAAACCTCAGCAAAGGGAGTGTATCTCTCCAAACTAGTGCCTCCTGCCATCCCAAAGCAGGAGGATTCCTTTTATTTAAATCAATAGTACAAATATAGACTGTGGCATTCTATTAATTTGTTTCACAAGGCTACTTTTTAATTATTCATTAAATAAATTTCAGAATAAAGTGCAAGCACAGACATTGCACAATTATTCTATGTTCATATACTTAAAAGTCATTTTGCAAATCCATCTATAAAAATGTAGATGAAATACTACATAAAACAAATACAGCCTCCAAGTGACATAACCCTTTTCATATCTTTTTATCTTCAAATAATTTGGACAGACTGAGGATATCTTGATAGTGGATAAAGACTTCAGATTTGCATAATAAAAATGCATAATGTCACATAAAAATAAGTTGTTTAATAAATATGTTGATACTAAAGCTTCCATTTAAGTTAATTAAGGTACAAACCTACCCATTTTATGTATCAGGATCTTGACAATAAAATGCCACAAGTAGTACTTGGCATGAGAATTTCTGCTCTTTAGTTCTTTAAGTTCTCTGTAGAGAACTTATGAGCTATCCATTGTGAACCTCACTCCTTCCATGAGATCCAAAAGAGTCAACTCTAGCTAGCTGCCTGAAAAGAAAAATAAACCTACACCTTATAACAGGATAGTGAGCTGCTTATAAAATGTCACTGACATATATAACAAGTCTTCAGGATTCTGTCAGATTTAGAGACTCAAAATTTCTTTTTTTATTGTTGTGCTCAAAAGAAATACACAACAGAAACTACATGCATAAACCATAATATTTTAAAAATATTATAGGTCTAGGTGAAGAAAAGACCATATGAGCAGCACATGAGAAATTTCTTTCCAAGACAAGCCTTATGTCCTAAGGGAATAGCATATGAATTATCAGAGAGTTTTCTCATCTTATATCTTAAACAGAAAGTTATTATTTCAACAGTTCTTGGTAACAGTAAGTATTTGGTGATTTCATAAAGATCTAAAGGTTAATTCAACCAGAAAAGTTAAGTTAATTTATAGTTGCTTGTTTCCAAAACTTTTTGGGTGTGTATATACCTTTTACAATTCCGGGACATTAATGACTCAGAAAATACATTCTGGCAATAATTATCCTGTACAAGGATTTTTTTGGTAAATTTGTAAAAACTTTCATAGCTAAAAATTAAAGAATTCCAAATTAAAATGTCAACTTGTTTCTTGCTTACTTTGCAAAGCATTTCTAGATATGTCAGTTTACTGTTTGAAACAATATATTTTAAATACAGTTTAACATTTTTACATAATTTAACTTGAAGAAATCAGGAATTATAGTGTCCAATTTACCTCTCATATGCAGGAAAACCGAAGTAACTCTAAGCAAGTCAATGGTAATGCAAAATCTATGTAATCAGAAGAAACTCAAATGTATTTGCATTTCAGTCATTGAAAAATTGCTCAGAAAAAAATACTCATACACTGATTATGTTATCAATTAGAAGAAATCATTTTTGATCAGAAATATCAATTCAAAGGCATCTTTATTCTAATTTCAAAGATCATACAGCATGTTTACATTCAGTAAGCCAGTCAAATATTTACATTTTTATCAGCTTGTATCATTTGAAAAGAATATGAAATCTCTATGATCTATAAGCTCTCATAAAATTGAAGCTGAGAATTGCAATGATTTCAAGCTCCCTACCATACATAATACATGAAAATGGAACACAATACTGAGAACTGGATTTAAGTTTTCTATAATTGCTCAAAAGTGTATTCAAACCTTGTCTTCACATAGCTGTGTGCATGCATGAAAAAATGCACATACAGTGTTCTAGGCAAAGCTGTAACATATTCTCAAGTATTTCCCAAAGGAAATTCACTGTTTTCTACAGCAGACTAACTTGGTTTTCAAATTATACATCTCATCTGGATATTGTGCTTCAGCATTACAGGTAAATATCCCCCTTCCAGCACCCTTGCTCTTTCTTTGTCCCCTGACAGAATTCATAGGGATGGAAAATGCTATTTTTTTCTTTGTCTTCTTGTTTTTATTGCTACTGTTTTTAAAGTTGGCATTAATCTGTTCAGAAGCAGAAATACTTTTAGATTCAGAAAAATAGAGTGTACACTGACCTGGCCTGAAGTACAGAACTGTGTACAAAGAATAAATTACTCCTCATGTAACAGAAGTGTGAACAAATATAAAGGCAATTTAAAATACATGAAGGTATTTTATTCAAAAATAGACAGGTGTGTCACAACAGTTGGACAGAAGCAATGTAGGATCCTGCCTCACACTTACTCTTCATGAACACGGTATGAAGAGCTCGAACAGCCCTGTTTGGCAACATAAAAATCAGGGCAGGGGCCCAATCCAGATTTAAAAAGCTTCCTATCTCAAGAGGAGTAGATCTTGCCTAGGTAAGCTCCTAACATAGATGAGCAGCAGCTGTTACTATTTTTCTGCAAGCATTGAAGAATCTTGCTACTTAAAGGGCAGATTTTGCACCATTGTTATTAATTGCATTGAAGCTCTCCACACTGTGCAACATGTAGGCAAGGTCTACCTTCTGCTAGCTGGGCAGACAAGCACCAAGCTATTCAAGCTATTCTGATATCAAATCTCAGTGTTAACCTTTTACTGCCTGTCAGATAGGACATTCCACACAATTTACATTGGCTTAAAGCACTCTTAAATGCTTGGGAAATCTGAGAGTATTTTTTCACTACCTCTACCCCTGGTGGAACTGGTCCATGACTAAGTTTCCCTTCCCATATTTGTCTGAAGTCAAAGTTTTCAAGGATGCCATCCAGCAATACTCAGTTCACATCAGTCACGCCCATGTTTTCACTAGGAGGTAAGGTATCCCTTTCAGTTCCTAGAAGTCCAGTGTGCTCCATAAGAACTGATTCACCACTTCAAAGACAAGAGAGTGAGAAGACAGGAAGAAGTAAATCTTAGGAAGCTTTCTTATGTATCTCACCTTCAGCAAAGGAAGGGAGGCATTTTCATGCTGCTGGGCTGGAGGAAATCCACAGCCTCTCATGTCATTGAGAAAGATAAGTGTGGCATGCTTGAAAGGAAGTCTTAAATAATGTGATGCTTAGCAGCAGTTGGTCCTTGTAGTGGGAAGTTGGGCAGCCACAAATACAACACAAGAGAACCCAGGAGCAGCTAATGGCAGGTAGGCAAGCAGCATAAGTTCCTCCTATCCTACCAAAGGCCACCTCCAGCCCCATAAAAGCCCACTTCCTTAAAGGCTAACACATGAATTGGAGCAGAAATGAAAAGAGGAATCTGCCAGACATAACCGTCAAAAGTATGGCTCTGTGGTTACTCTATATAGAGGTTAAAAGACCACTGTTTTGAACAAACAGGAAAACAGAAAAACATTTTAGAACATGGATTCTCAACTAGAAAGTCAGGCTCTACTAGCAATAATACATGATAGAATTCAAACAGTATTTCTCTGGAAGACTATATGAACTTTGTTTGTACTGTGCTCCCGAAGCCAAAAGTAAATAATCAGGGCAAGGTACCCCAATTGGGTTTGGGTAAAAGAGGTTAGTAGACCTTCTCAAAAGAGCAGATGGAGTTACATATTTATCACTGGTGATGGAGTTGCAATATCCTTGGAGGAATGAGAGAGGAGATTGGATCTGGTGAAGCAAAGCACAGTGTTAGTTTTTTTCCCGGTTGAGGATTAGCTACAGGCAACTCAAGAAACTCTGCTTAACAATTCATTTCTACCATTAGCAGCAGAACTAACACAGCAGGAGCTGTTTGAAGTTTTATAAAAATTGACCTTGGCAAAGAAAGGACATGTCTTTAACAATGCTGGCAAAGTGCATTAAAGGCATCTCCCTCACACTTACTTCTAGGCTGGTCAAGCAGAGTGAAAGAATTACTAAGCATTCAGGAGAAGTCAAAGACAAGAATTTGTTACTGAAACATCTATGAAAAAACTACACAATAAAGAAAATCTTGATGTTCAACATCTATTTCTTTTCTTTTTAAAGATATATGTACTATAGAAAGCAAATTTCCTGTCCTTTAGAGGTCTTGCCACAAATAAAAACATAAATTCTAAACATTCACCATTTGGAGGCATTGAAAGCATATTATTGATGTGAGAGCTATCAAAATATAGCCAATTACCTGGAACTAACTACCATTCTTCTTTCAACTGTTAAGATGGTTCTAGGTAGAGTTAGCTGCAAGCCTGGAGCCTTTGTCATTAAATCTCTATTCCACGATTTGAGAAGGGAAAAAAAAAAAAGAAAAAGAAAAAAAAAAGGAAAAAAAGACACTCTTGTAGAAACTGCTTTTTAATATGATATTGTGTTAACTGATTACATAGACCTTCAAGTCAAGGAATGACTTAGTCTCTCACATCATGGTTAAACCATCCAGTGGAAATTATATTTATTTTGCTTATAGGTACATTTTTCTTCTCCCCCTCATTCTATGTGTGTGTCTTTATGTATGTTGTTACAGTAAGACATTTAATCAAGCGCTTTTGAAGTGGTAGAGTGGAAACAGCTGTATCTGACAATGTGCCGATGACATGGGGCTTAAAGCTGTCAGGAGCTCCAGATTGTAAGCAGCACTAATAAGTGGTTGGGAGGGTAGTGGCTTTCAGGTCATGGCATCTCCATGAGGAATGCTTCTAAGCCAATCAGCTCAAGGTGGTGGCTCAAAGTCTTAAGGATCTGGTGGGCCTTCTTTCATTTAATACCCTTGAGGTCACTCTTCAAAGTGCCCTTTCTTCAAGATCTATTGGCCATATGTGGTGGTTCTAGGATCTAGGTTTTTAAGGATCAGCTGTTTCAAGTTCAGACTTAAAAAATTAGAAGTGCCGTACAATTACAGAAGCAACGCCTTAAAAGCTGAATAAATGTTGAAGCTTAAGTCAATATCTGACATTCTTGTACAAAAAGGTAGTTTTAAAGAGACTTTCTGGATGACTGATTTTTCCACAACAAAAGGAGCTTAAAGCACATTTTGGAAGGCCTAACAACATGTTCAAACAATTTCCTGCTTTGCTAACATTACAAGAAGTAGAGCATCTAAAAACTTTCTCTGAATACAGACTTTTCTCAGCAGTATTCCCACTCAGAATAATTACTGTAAAAATGTCTTTTTGTCCAGGAAACTTATGTTTTCATTTTCTTCATTCAGTGGCATTTGTTAGAGCCAGACTTCTTTACTGCAATTAAAGCACATTCAAGAGAACCTGTGAGAATTAAAACATATGTGCTTCTCACTGAGAAGGCTCTAAATGATTTTGTTTCCAGCTCAGTACACACATCCACTGGGAATGCAATTTTTAGGATGTATTCAAAAAGATCGAGGGGCAAGGGAATGTAATACCTCTAAATTACTGAGAGTTGGTGGAGGAGAGTCTTGAAATAAATGTTTCGTAAGCTCTCAAAACACCCTCACCCCGAAACACTTCTTGGTTTCTTCTCTCCCCGTTACATCTCCCTGGAAAGCTAGCTCTGCGTTGACTCTTATTCATTTGAAAATAGGTAAGCATAACCTGAGGAATATCCACTTCTTCAATGAACTTCAAGAAAAACAACTCTCATTTGCACAGAAGCACTATATTCTACAAAAATTCTGCTCTTCTGAAATTTGACTAGAAAATGCTCTAAGGCTAAATACATCTCTATCACAAATAAGGCCAGTCAAGAACATGATTAAGAGAACAGCTAGATCCAAAGCTGAAATAATACTAGTCAGATTTGTCTTTTCTTTATGCCCATGCTATATTTCAGCTGCTGCTTCTATTGTATTGAAGAGTAATAATTCTTTACCCTCTGTAGAATGAAGGTGCAGATCAAAACTGCATTCAGACAGATCCAAGATGACATTCAAGGTGTAGATATATATTTTAGTTCCCCCGAACTATAATTGACTGCTCCTTTGCTGGGCACATATTATTTGCAAATACTTTACTCGCTGTGATAAGCCTTTTCGCAAAGATAATAAACAGAACTTCCAGCACTATTCAGAATTAATAATTAATTCAATGATGAAACAATACTGTGAAAATATGATCCTGTTTTGCTTTTCAAAAACAACGATTTGTATTTTTCAGAATACAATTTTCAGGGTTGCATTTCTTCTGGAATTAAACACTTCTTTTCTGTTTGTTTTATTTTAGCGTAAACTGTTCAGTCTCTTTAGTTACAAGTATATCAAAATCAAGTCTCAGGCTTCGAAATTTCCCTGTCGTGTATGTTAAAATAAGCAAGCATATCACATCGAAGTCAATTAGACCTGGCGCCCTTTGCCATATAGCAGCTCCATTTCCTACAGGAGAGCTGCTTAGCCCCAGAGGGATCCTGGGCACATCCAAGGTGAAGCTCCTAAAATATGCTGGGCCCTCAGGGTCACAGCTGACAAGCAGATAGCTCCAGAGAAAGGAGGACATTTAAATTGGAAATGACTGTAGAAAGTTTCAGTACGGCAGCTTCTGCATCCAAAGGGCTTATGCCTTGAGGCCCAGGTGGGAAGCAAGATTTCACTCCAAAACCAAGAGGAACATTTGAAAGACTGGGAGGTAAAAGTGAACATGCTGAGGACAAAATTGTTATGAATAATGGAAACAACCTGAAGGCTCAGGTGAGCACCTGAATTCCCTAACAATCAGTAGAAGATTGAACAGTTTGTAGCATTATTAGTACCTCTCACTGCCCCTCAGGGTGTTATTTTATAGAAGAGGTATTAGCAGTAACACATGGCATGTAATATTTATATTAAAATGAATATAAGGAAGTTGAAACTTGAGTTTTATTTCAGGCTGAACTAGTTGAAAATCTCTCAGGAAGTATACATTGGTTGAATCCTAAAGGAGAAATAAATAATGTACATTTCTTAGTACAGAGAATGAAGAGAAGGTGACAGAAAAGTAAGTCTTCAACTTTGCATTTTGAGAAGTAACTCAAGAAAAGCAGAAAAAACCATGTATACATATGTGTGTGTATATATACACACACACATATATACACACATATATGTATATATGTTTTATATATATATATATTACATATGAAAGAAAAACAGAAAATGTTCGTTTACTTTAGATCTTGATCCAAAGTTCATCAACAGGTCATCCTCACCTTATGATCCTCAAGGAACATAAGAAGAAATATTCCGCTAAACAAATGGTTTTACATGGTATGGTATAACATGTATAAATGGTATAACAATTGTTTAATTGTTATAAGAAGATTAACCCACTGCATAAATCAGAGGACTTCAGAACTGCTACAGTATTCTCACTGAATGGAGGGATTTTGGGAGCAGATTTCTTGGCAAATAATATCAAACAGGTGTACACAAAAGTATAGAGCATCATGAGTCTGTACAGCTATACTTTACATCTCATTCATAAATCTCAGATTTTGACACAACTACAAAACAAATGTTTTCGCCTCATTAAGAGGCACAAAAAAATCTAAACAAAATCCTCATTTTCCTTGAAATAAAGATATTTCTTTAGCATCTTGACTTAGACAATTCTACTGATCCTTCATATTCACAAAACAGTGCCAAGATAGACAGGCTATATCCAAAATAATAAACTTAGCTGTGAGTAAGGCATGTTTCAGGTTACCATTCCATTATCTATATTTTCAAGTTGTTAAAGTTTCTGCTCTGCTTTGGTCAAGACCTTTGTAGCCTCCCTGACCATTAAGCCAGTATGTTTAATGCTAGAACACAGTCCTAGGAACATTTAATTTATCAGTACAGATGCAGCTATTAGGTGTACAGCATTTTGCTATGTTCAGCCAATTTATATTCCAGCCTCCTTTGGAAGGAAGGTTGGGAACTTCTGGGTTACCACTCCCTATTACTCACTGCTTAGAAAATATGTTTTTAAGTAATTTCTTTTCTTTCCACTCTGAAATGATTGCAATAAATTTGACGCTTAATAAAAAGAAAACAACAAAAGTGTATGGGAAATGTCATAATTTTTCCTTTGATTTGTATTCCAGACAAGTTCAGTGAAAACTGGATACATCTTACCAACTCTGCATCATTAAAAAAATTTTATAAATAAGTTACGAACTCTATACATACTATGCTTAGCTAGAGAGTTAAACTTAGAAAAACTTGAAGATGAGAAGCTTTATGTTGAAGATGATAAAAGTGAAATATATATTTTTGATCTTTTTTTTTTTTTTACAGATAGTAAGAAAGTTCTTTCTAATTTCATTTGAATAAATTTTTTTTAATCATATTGTTATCTGGATTTTTATTAAAAAAGATTTCTCACAGTCCTAATGTACTTCCATTTCAAAGGATAAGCTGTTGTCAACTCTACCCAATAAAATACATCTGAGGTATTTTAAGCTTGCTGAACAACAATATTTGCCAGAACTTCATCATGCAGGAAAAGAGATATATGTATTATTTAAAATGGATCACAAAATAGAATTTCACTCTCCTTGTTACTTAACAGAGCTTGTAGTAGAGTTCTACTACTTTTCCAAAACATATTTAAATGTAGATAAATAGGTCTGATTTTTTGAAGTATGTTAATTAAATAGGACCTGTTGCTAGAATATTGCACTATGATCAGAAAGTATAATGATTCATGTGACAAATGAATAGTTTATCTAACTACCCCCAAATTATTCTTTTAAAGAACACAGAGAGCACAGGGTGAGTGAGCAAGTTCCTCCTCAATACAAAGGGTTCAGCACTGCAGCAAGTTCATCAAATTAAGTAATGGATAGCATTAGGAAAGTACTTACGTTAGGTCTTAATGCTGCTGCCATTTCATAATACTTCTCAGCTTCTTCATTGAGACTGGCTTGTCTATTAGGACAGAAAAAAAACCCAGCAGTTAACCTCATTTTTCTTCGGTTAAAGAAAAGCATATCTAAGAATAATATAAAAACTCCACAATTACTCTGCCATTAGCACTATTTAAGGATATTAGCTTAATACGCACAAACTATACCAACCTAAATCTCTTGTACTTCAGAATATCCATTATTTCTAAAAAAATTATCTTTCCACACTTCATTTCCTATTCAGTTATAAAATGGTACTAGTAGACACTGGACAGAAATGTAGAAGACCACATACTTATCTGAAACAAAATTGGAGATGTGCAAGTCCCTGAACATGACCAAAGGAAAATCTGGCCCAGTTTTTGTTAAACTTGCCATACTTCAACAATACATTGTGAAGCAGCGGGTCAAGAAACAGTGTAGTTTATGTCTTTGTGCCTCCCCAGGAACACTACCATTCAAGAAAATAAATGCAGTGAATAAAATGATTTCTCAAAAGTGAGTTTCTATGATTCAGAGAATTAATTTGGAAGAAGTTCAGATTTCAACATCTACTCACATCAAACTGAGAGGATATTTCATCTTAGACTTCCCATAGCCCAGGGGAATGGGATGGCTTCCAGGTATATGATCCCACTCTCATCCCACATTTTCCTTCTCAGTATTATTGTAGATGCCTATTACACTCTCCCACGAGCTTAATTTCTGGGAGATTTTTTTCTTCATTTTGTCAGGTTTCAGTTTAATACCTCCAAATAAAGATACAGTATGTTGCTATAGGAATTGAAACAAATTTTTGTTTCACCAGGTCCTTTTTTTTTTATCTCTTCTCATTACCCCTTTATTTTGTCTCCTCCTTCCTAGAATCCTTTCAATGCTTCATTTTATCACGTGATTCAGTTAATCACGTAAATGTCATGGAAGAGATGGTAAACAGATAGGACAGCCAACCAGAAACATCAGGCCATGTTTCCCCTGTTATTATATTACTGAATCACACAAAGGAAAAAAAAAAAAAAAAAAGGTCTTTTTTCTACTATGAAGTTAGCAGTTAAAAATAATAATATAAAAACAGCCCAGTCATTATTTTGCACATGAATTGAACTCGGTGGCTCAAGCCATTAGAAATGACTGAATATCTAAAAATATTAATTTAACGTGCTTTTAAATGACTCCTGCTGAACATTAGCAGCACCTGAAACTACCGAATAACAGCAATAAAAACAAAACAAAACTAAACTCAAACTTCTGAATTTAAGGACCTAATAAAAGGCATAATACTAAACATGTCATAGAATCCTTTTTCTCTTGTTTTTATACTAAACTGTCAGGAAATAAAGTATTTCTAAATGCAGTGCAGTTCTGTACATACACAAGGTGTCTTTTCTTCCTCACAAATACATCTTGAAACTTGCAGAATTCATTTCCAAGTTAAAATCAGTTTGAATTTATAGTTCACTATTAAAAACAGTTTATACACATGACAGCAAACCACACTAATCTGGTCAGGAAAATGCAACTTCCATTACTGAGGTGTTCAGGAACAATTTCTTTATTTAACATGCAGCAAAATTCTGGCTCATATTTTCACTAGAAATTGAAACTAAAAATTCATTATGTTAAGCCTAGGAATGGCTTTCCCTTGAGAAAAATAAAAGGCACAGAGGTAGGAAATTGCAGTAACTCTATGCCTCTAAGCAGTAAAGGACTCTGGATCAATGTCAAACCAAGGAAGGTCACTACTAAAGAAAACATAATTCACATCAGAGTAAAACATCAGATAAAATAATGGTGAGAGAAGAGGAGGAAAGGAAGTAAGAAGTTGGGAAGATATAGTCCTTTTCATGTTTATGACTTGTATTTCAATCGCTTTCCTAAATCTTTTCATGAAGGCTGACCTTGAAAATACATCTGATTTCCAAAGTTTAACACCTAGCTTAATCTTATTATAGAAGACAAAAATATCTCCTCACTTTGCTTTCTTATATCCTCAGAAGTGAGGCTCCAGACCTACAACACTTGACTCATAGGTTCTATTGACACAAAAATTAAATTCAAATTTGGTTCATTTCAAATTTATATTGATCACTAGAAAACACTGCTTTAATAGAAAAAACAACATTGCCTGTTTTGATACATAAATACTTATATTTATGAACGAATTAAATTGCAAGGCAATAACATAGGGTGAACTTATGCATATGACAGTGATTGATCACACTGCATATTCAAATTTAGAAAGTCCCAATGCTCCCGGAGAAATTCAAGAGAAAATAAAGGCCATGTCATGTAGCTCTAGTTTAGCTACATAGCTCTAGTTTAAGTTTCTCCTTTCAAATAGCCAAAAAATGTGCAATAACTTCATGAAATATGAGTGTTGCTCAGAGCAACACATTGTCTTCCCAAATTGGGAAGAACCCAGTTATTCCTACAAAATGTACTTTTAAGCCAAGTTCCCCTTCTTATGCTGCTTCTCATTTGGAGGCAATGTTAAGCTCTTTTGCTGTAATTAGTACAGGGATCCCACTGCATTGCCAGGCCTCATTCTAAAAGTAATCACACCTTAGATCAGAAGAAATTTCAGTGAAAATTAGCATTCCTAATATGGAATTCCTCTTAGTCACTAAAACTACAGCCACCATTAAGTATTTCATATACTTAAATTCAAATATTTCCCTACATTCCATCAAAATGCAAGTTGCTTTCCTGAAAGACTTCAAACACTGAGACTATAAACAAGAGCAGAGCAAATACTGCAAAAGTAGCACAAACATACAGCCTGCTATTGTTTTATGAAGAAGCACTTGAACAGCAACATGACCCTTGAATGAAGCTGTTTGAAAAGCAAATATGCTGCAAAAAAAGGCAACTTTCACCAATGAGTACTGTGAAAGCTAAAAGTTACCAGACAGTTGCAAAGAAATTAATTACATTCATCTCACTCCTATTGCTGATGATTCGATTCATCTGGCATTGTGTTATCAGGCTTCAACAGCAGTCAGCAGTGCAAAAACTTAATTACCATGTTTCTGTAATTAGGGTAGGGAGGGTCCCTTAATGTTGCAAGCTGAACTAAATCTTTTTTTGTTTGTTTGTTTTTACTTTTTCTTGAATTCAGCTAGGTTTGACACAAAGACAGGACATAAATAGTGTTGCAGGATCTGACTTAAGAAGCAGAAGTCTGTTTTCTGCACCTGTTATCTATAAACCCAGCTATTGCTTTTTGACACACTTAGCAATTCTGTTGGAAACTTAAAGAGAAAAAAAATAAGAAGCACAATCCATGCTTTGTTTAAAACTCTTCAAAACTTATGAATATTCATTTAGACTGAATTTTAATTTTAAAACTTTGATTAGAGAGTAAAGGAATAAAAGATATTTTGGCACTAGAGGATAAAAATAAATCATACTTGGAAACAGGATGTGATGTTTCTCAATCTAAAGCCAGTTCTGCAGGCTTTGTCTACAATTCTAAAGTAATGTCTGCACATTTCTAAAACTTGCGATACTCCTAGGGGGAATGGTGGAAATGAGAATATGATAGGAGTCAAAAATGTCACCTTTCTAATTCATCAGTATGTCACTTGGTAGAATATTTGGACTGAAAGAATTGTTAGAAATTGCTCAAAAAAGCCTTTGCTGTTATCAGCTCCCTGTCATTTTGGACACCTTGCTCATCATCCAGATCAATTCCAATTTCTGTCTCTTCTTAATCCACACCGTATCTTAAAAATTCATCCCTTCTCTCTCACCACAGTGAACTTATTTCAATGGCTTAGTAACTATTGTCATGTGATTTTTTTTCTTTCTTCAAGGTGTGCAGTCCATTCAAAACTCTTACTTGTCAAGGGTTTTTTGGAACTCTTCATGCCCATATAAATCTACTATATTTAATAATTTCAGCCTTTCATGTAGCATTTTTAGCATCTTTCTTTAGCAGCGCCCATACCATAAGCTCTAGCTGTATCACTCTATGCCAATCTGACTACTCCCTTCCTCTTTTTTTTTTCTTTTCATATTTGTACCCCGTATATCTGGTTTCCTTTGAGAATCATCTCAATTCTCCTCCAGTCTAAATACCTTGAAAATCAGCTTCATTTGAAGTCTCACAAATTTATGAGGGATTTATAGCTACTCTGTACTAACATATGAAAATACACACTGTTTGTCTGGCTATTACACAAACAACATGTTGAATAAATTGCAAAATAAAACAGTGAGCAAAGTCAAGCAGAAACAGGATCTTTGTTTAAGATCCTAATTTTTCAGCAACAAATGGCCAGATTATAATACATGTGGTCTTCAGCAAATACTTGATAGCAAATACTTAACTTTGCCACCCAGACTCTTGCTAGATCATTGAAACAAGTTGAGACTTGTTCACAAAGAAAATCAAGTATTCAAATGAAAAATTAGACCAACTGGGAATCCTAAGGGAGTACTAGCTAAACTAAACCAGCAGCATTTTTTTTTCTTTCTAGGGGGCTGTTGCTTTGTATTTTAAAGTTTTGATTTGTGCCTAGAGTTAAAATAAAATAGAGAATGCAACTCAGAATCACTGAGCTCAATGCTGGTCAAAGCCTCCTAAATCCCAGCCACATCAATTAGGGAACCTGGGACTGATACACATAGAGCAGCACAGATCCAGCTCCAGGAGGGAATAAGCAATATTCATATGTGTAGATATAAATATATTGTGTCTTCAATATTCGACATACTTCACTCAGTGGTCACAGAGCAAGCGAGAGATGTATTAAACCTGGTTTCAAAATAGTATTGATTAACCTTTTTACTAGACCTACTCCAGCATAGTTTAAAAACAGAAACATTATACAACTGTACACAGTTAAACTATCTTCCACTTCTCACCAGTGAAACCCATAGGAGTCTAGCACTCTACATCCTCCTGGATTCAGGCTTTCATGCCTAATTTGCTATGCTTATTTCTATGAATTTGATTAATTAATATAAATGTATGAATTTAATGAATTCTATTTTGAGGAGATAATGTTTAGAATATAATCAGGTGAAAAGGAGAAATCTTTTAAATAATTCATACAGCTCTTGGAGGTTGACATAATGTTTACCAGTGAACCTTTTGCCTTGGCTTCTTTTCTAATGTAAGAGTTGTTTCTCAAAGGGCACTTTAGGGCTTATTTCAAAATCCTAGTATAGAAACCTGAACTCTGAAATGTAGGTCACTCAGCGGAAGCTGATTCCACCTTATTTTTAATATCATTTTCTTTTCCCGTTATTTTCTACCCTAAATGTCAAAAGTATAAACAGCCAAGCGAGAGATCTTCATTAGAGAAACAATTCCAAGAAAAGCTTTGTGCTAATGAAGTATATTTTTAATTCCATTTTCATGTATTTTCTAAATATAGATATAATCTAAATGAAATTGTGTTCTCACACCTGTTAAATATACAATAGATAATAATTAGATAGTTATCTTGGGAATAAGCATTGTGGATAACTATTATTGAAATGTAGGTTTAATGATACTGCTCAGGCAGAAGCTTAATTTTACTGAATATCCAGGTGCGACAGCTTCAAAAGCAAATAGCCTGCAATTTTATTCTCTTCAGATAAGAGAACAGAAGACTACATTTTAAATCATAGATTCTGACAATACCATTAATTGCCCCTGGGCCTCAAAGTTATCGTTAGCTTGAGACTATTTGGGTTTCTAATTATCATCGTCTTCTAACTCATGTTAATAAAAAAAAAATCAATACTTTCAATATTATCTAGTAAAAGCCAGAACAGAATTACTGTCTCCTATTTGCAGTTGCTCTGTGTTCTAAATCTTTAAAAATTAGGTGAAAGGAACTCTTGCAAAAGGTTCTTCAGATTCTCACATGCAGGCAAAAAGGATTACTTCTGTGTGAAGAACAGAAATTTCCAAGGTAATAAATTGAGTTAACACATAGAAAATTAAAAATAGACAGTGCTAAATTGTGCAAAGTTTAACTCCATTTCCTTTTACCTTGCTACTACTAATGAACTATTTGAAACAGACACCTGGGTTTAAAAAACCCTGTGTAAGCAGAGACTGTAAAAACTTCCCTAAAACGAAAGAAGAAACTCAACTAAGGCAAATGTAAAAACACTAACCTGAGCATATGGGCTGCATTGAAAACAACATCAAATTCTGTATTATCTAGTTCAGCTGCTTTCTTTGCCATTTCAGCCGCTTCTATCAGGCGAGATTCTTCTAGGAGGAACTGACCTGCAACAGAATATGCGAACATGAAGTGACAGAAAAAAAGGGCAAATAATACTTCAGACAGTATAATTCAGACAGCTAGGAAAAGGAATTTTTAAAATTGCCCAGGGCTTTATTTGTTGCTTTGCATTCCAATTTTGTAAAAAAAAAAAAAAAAAAAAAAGTAAAAATAGGAAAAAATGCAGTAGATATGACCAGTAATAACTGCAATATTTGAAGAAGATGTATATGAATAGAGAAAATGAGACAGTGCAACTCAGTCCTCAAAAAATAATAGCCCTTGTCTCTAAGGTGGCTGACATTTAAAAAACTGCCCTCTGCCTATACATTGACCTTCACTTCTTCAAGGAAAACGAAATAAAATAAAATAGCCCATACAAAAGTGTACTCTCATTTTAACAGCATATCATAAGAAGAGAATAAACTCTGACTTGAGAATCAAATCTCTGTTTGATTTCAAAAATCAAATAATCGAAACTTTATGACAATTAGCAGATTTTCAGATTCTTCTAGGTTGTGCACACAAATACAAGCTATATTCCCATAACTCCAGGCATTGACAACATTCAGTAAAAAGAAGCAATTCAAAAGGAAATGACAGAAAATTGGTGAGCAAACTGATGAGAATAAGCCAGGAAACTAAAACAGAGTTAAATTACTATATCAATTTCTTTTCCCTCTGTAATTCCATTTGTAACTGTTTCAGATAAAATGGTCATGGCAGAGATGTTCAGATCTACCTGCTGCCCTATGAAGGGAAAACATTTTACTGGGAGACTGCTTTCTGCAATTTTTCAATAAATTATGTTTTATACCAGTGGGAAGAAAGTATGGCTGCTTCTCTGCTATTGTTTCTAAATGGGAGTTGACGGAGATCTTGATTTTTGTGCTATTTTTTTTTTTATTCCCCAGCATAGGTTCCTAAGAATTGCCTGAAGATGCGATCTACATTTTTTTGCAAAAATGCCTCAGTTACTTAATTACTTAATGACCACTTCCAGGTGTGCTCTTGCAGGCAGAAAACCTCTCTGCCATCATTGCTATAATTTACCACTGCTTACCATCCCCCATAGGGATGATGAGCTGTTGTATGTACAGTCAAACAATTGAGAATCACCTATACCAAAAGGAATGAAGGGAAGGCAACTGAATAGTCCATACTCTTGAGTTTGCTCTTTAGGTTTAGGTTGCGCTTAGCAGTAAGTTCACACCTGAGACCAACACTGCACTATAGGTTGTTTTAGATGTAGTAAAACTGTAACTACTACATTGCTTAATATAGTCATTCATATAGGTATTGTACAAATGTAGCAAGCACCACTTGACAGAACCTTAATATTTACACCTTCTGAATTACTAAATTAACATGGCAACATTTTTTATTAAAGCACAGTTGGTAATCTTTACTGAGTTTAAAATAGCGGTTGCTGGGAAAGTAATTTCTTCAACTTTAGATTATAAAGGATATTTTACTGTAGAATTATTATGTACATGTACATGATGAGCTGCTATTTTACCACTTATTTCATTAGCACTAAGTGACTCACAACAGGCAGCTTTTTACAAGTTTCCCACAGCAGTTCTTACAGGATATCACATTTTGTGTTCAGTCAAAAATAGAAGATGGCTAATATCAAGTGACTGCATATTTACAAAGTAGTAACAGCATATATCAAAAGTCAAATGTAAAAAAAAAAAAAGCCATTTCCCTAATGACATCAATCCTTAAACCAAGCAAAAACTGAAAAGAATGAATGATTAAGCGTTAACCAAACTTTAACTGATGTACAGTAGTTTTAAAAGAAAAACACATAGCAATGCATAAAACCCCATAAAAAAGAGTTTTCCATTAAGGAAGAAAAAGACATTTTGGCATTTGGGAAGGTGCTCAAGTTCTGCTCCTTATAATGATTTTTTCGCACCTAATTTTAAAAATGTGTTATTTTTGGATCAAGGACTTTTCAAAGGCTTTCACCTCTCTAGCCTCTGCCTCTACATAATCTTACATTTGGAAAAAAACTATCTTAACGTATGGTTATTATACCTTCCAGCATCTCATCCTTCCTTTTTCATCTTAGTCTACAAAGTAGGATCACTCAAACAGAAGTCGAATGATCAAGGCCATCACTGGCCACAAGCCTCTTGAGGAACAACAGCCCATGAGCAAATGCTCTCCTCTCATAGGGAGATTTTTTTTTTATTTTCTTCCTCCCTCCTAGGCTCATACTTTCCTTGTTAATTATATGAGATAAGAATCTGGTTAACCAGAGCCAGTAAGGTCTGTAGAAGCACAGTGAATCCAGTGGAGCTTGGGAACAGGTCTTTCTGCGCACATGTTCATTATCTCAGTACTAAAGGCAATGAAGGACTGCTTTCCAAGCTTTTTCTCTTCTCCATGGATACATCTCAATTTGGCAAGAGATACAAGATTTTCTCAGTCACCTATGTCTTTGCTATTCAGATCTACAAAACGTCTTGGAAAACATTCAAGTGCCTTTCTGCATTCATGGTATAATATTTGCTTGCTATAGTTATAACCATACTCAGATATATGCCACCCTTCTATGTGTTAGGATGCTTTGACTTGTTTACCAAAAAAAAGATTATTTCCAAAAAGGCTTTTTGACACAGAATAACAAAAACCACAACAACAAAAGATAAAATATATTAAAATAGTTTGGATCAAACAAAAGAGAAAACATGTTAAAACAGTTTGAGTCATAAGAAATTAATTTATCTTCCAAATTAGAAGGCATTGTTTGAGCCATTAATGAAAGTCTGTTAGGAAGAGAAAGAAAAGTGGACAAAAGCTATATATCTTTTTTTTTTGACCTACTAAATCAGGCTATATTATATAGGTGGGCAAAATTAGATATAAATCTGAATATTCTTATGTGTAGAAGAAATCCTCTCTACCAGTTTCAACAGGCAATCTGTATCTCTCAATTTGGGCAGAATTCCTATCTCTTTTCTTAAAGAAAAATCTTTAAAACAAGCTTGATCAATTTTTCATTAATTGCCTGCTAACAAATGAACTAAAGCAGTATTGCTAATCTTTAGGTCCATGGCATGGAAAGCTAACCTTAACTTGTTAACAAGAAGGTTTCTTTGTTAATGAAAGCACTTGATTAGCAGCAGGAGTCACTAGTAAGTGGATGTGCTCTTTATACATCCAGCAAGGGGAACAAAAGAGGACATTATCTTTCAGACTTAGAAATACAGCAAATCCTCAAGATCATTCTATCAAAATCTATAAACTTCATTTAGGAAAAAAAAAAATTACAGCTTCAAATTTATAAATAAAGTCAACTGGTCATTAGACTATTAATTCCATGGGGAGATAGGGAGGAAGTATTCTTGTAGTGGTGTGTCTGATCAAAATTACTCAAGGGTCTTAGCATCTCTAGAACTATCCTTCTGCTTCTAAGTATGAAACATATTGCAGCAATGAATTCAGATGTTGCCTTATGGGGACTTATAACTACCCCATATAATTAATGCAATCCACATTATGTGACATAATCAAAATTTGCTTGATTCGAGGTTCACTTATTAAAACAGCATTACTTGGTTTAAGTAATGTAGTTTCTTAAGTAGATAACATTCTTTTGGAGCCATTGGAACTATTTCAACTTGGGACTATTTCAACTCAATATTAACAGTTTACTAGTACTCTTAAGCAACAAAACTAGACCTCGGTAAAGATATTGAAATTCACCTCTAAGATCAAAACGCTACCAACTTCCTTCAGTCCTCCAGAAAAAAAAAAAAAATCTGGGAGTATGTGCAATCATAAACAAGTCTCTCTGCTATGCTGGTAGTTAATAATGATGGCACTAAAGCACGCTGAACGAGTAGGTAGCGGATAATATTTGACAGCCTCTGAACACTGATGACAGCATCCTTCAAACCCAACCCCTTCCACTATCCTGAATGCAAACAAAAGAGAAGAGACCTGCATAATTACCCCACTCTTATATCCTTAGTACAAGAACACAAGAGATTTAATTAGGGACTGCTGATTAAACATCTCCTTAATTTAATGAGCTACGAATATAATTGATGGCTACCTTATCTGAGCCCAGACTTAGCTGCAAAGTCAGCATCTCAGAGTATAGGTGCAAATTTCCGGTTAAGCATTGAGAATTTTCAGGTGATCCTGAAATACACGCCACCTCTACTCACAGATTTAAATCTGATTTAATAAAAGCTCCATTTTAAAAACATCAGCCACCATTCCTTTTAATATCATATAGTAAATAAATGTGTGAATGAACTGGATCATCAGTTTATGAGTAAATGCTACACATTGTTCATCAAGAAGTAGGTTTACGAACTTGTCCTGTCAAGGCTGCAAATATGTGTTTTGCCAAGAGAAGAGCACTAGCATGGCAGAATATTGGCAGGATGCTGAAGGAGGATCAGAAGGCCTTGATCCATCAGCCCTTAGATCCAGCAACCACTTTTGTGGAGCTAAATTTACATTCAAGATTTTCTCCTTTGACAGGAAGTTGGAAAACCGCAGACACTGTGAGACACTGCCCCATAACACACTCAAAGATTTCTTACAGTAGATGTCATGACTCTGATTCTTGCCAGCTTTAGTAAATATTATAAACTTATTTGAATCAGAATCAGTCTTTTAGAAGCTCCAAATCCTTACAGATTTTCCTCCTTCAAGGAATGTTAAACTATTATTACAGAATGGGAGTGGGAAATACACGGTCCAGGTTCAGATATGACCTTCAAGCACACTTTTTGCTGTCTCACACTTTACTACTTTATTAAGAGAATTTTTCCCCTGTATTGCTTGATAGCACAGAGATGAGTGTTAAGGCATGGCCAAGCATTTCTATAGACCTTTGACAACACAGAACCAAGTCAATACTTTATTATCCTCTTAGGTATTTTTCCCTGAACTCCAAGATGTCTAAGCACTAAAAACAGCATAAAAAGTCTATAGTCTTCTTCACACTCGCTCTTTCTTCTGAATGATCAATATCTTTGGGTTTGTATTTAACCAGAAAAAAATGAAGCAGTATGTACAATCCCCCTGTGTCTCAGAAACAAATAAAAAAGTATTTTAAATTAAAATATAAAAATAGTTTACAGTTCACAGGAGCAGAAAAAAACCCACTCATTCTGCTCTTTTGTCCAAGTTTTTTAATAGTCTGCAGAAAAAGAAAGTATATACCTCTCTATGTTACATATTATTCTAAACTGATCATGAACATTTTTAACGCATTTTATTGTCTTGTGCAAACACCAGTTTAAAAGTCTTAAATCTGAATAGGTAGTTCTACTGTTTTATTAAAATGAGACGTGTTAATTGGTTGAGGTACACCTGCTTGTAATATTTTTTCATGCTCAAAGCACAACAGTATTTGCACACTTATCTAGAATAGGCAAACCATTTACTATAGACACTACTTAGTCCTTTATTTCACTAAATAAAGATGCCCTTGCACTAATCTTTCTGAAGTTTCTTTCTCTTTTATTCACTGGGAAAAATTAATCAGTATTTTGTATCAAAACAAAGTGAATTGTTGAAATAATCTATCTTGCTGCAACTTCTTTCAAAAGAACGAGTTTCAATATTTTTAGAATGTTCCCTGCTCTTACTCAAATGTCTCAATAATTTGCATTCTTGTCATGATATTTTTACTAATCTAAGCAAATCTGAGTGCGAAAATAGTCTTGAGAATAAACAGGAAAAAAAAATCTAATCTCAGAACATGCAATAGCTAACATTTGTTTTTTTTTTTTAATTTTGCTTATTTTAATAGACATGCATTTGTAACCTTCTGCATCTTCTCTCTTATTCTCTTCAAATAAAGGTTCTTCCATGGCATCAACTCAAAGACTACATTAACTAAAAACTATATTAAAAAAATCAAGATCATAGACTCAGCTTTTTGATCTGCTTATAATAATCCCTAATAACAAATTCAAAGCAGTTTCAAGTTGCAATAGAAACCAAAATCAGGATCAAGTTCTGTATGACCTAAATGCATTGTGTCTGTCTTTGAGGCACACAGGATGGCTAAAAGATGTCTTGAGAATTGAACCATATCTGAATGGCTAGAGCAGAACCACCACTGAAGCCAACATCAATGCCAGCTCCACTGTGATGGCCAAGAGAAAATGAACAGATGTTTCTAGACATGTTCCCTGAACGGAGAGTGTGAATAGTCTTTCTGTAGAAAGAATTAGAGGAAAGGCCCTGTTTGAGTTTATATCCAAAGCTTTTCAAGTGATGAATCAATGTTGTAAGATGCCAAGTCAACAAAAGAGGCCTAATTTAACTGTTTCCTTTGAGGGCTTCAGACAGACTCATTGGCTGTGAATGACTGGTTCAAAAAAAAAAAAAAAAAAAAAAAAGGGGGGGGGGAGTGTTTGCTTAAATATCCAGCTTTCAAGGTCTGTTCAGGCAATTTCTTGCTGAATGTGGAAGATTTGTCAAGGGCTAGGGGAACTCATTCCAGGATGAATTGGATGGTACCAATGTTCCATTTGGATTTACTACTCCTTATATTCCATTTTCTGTTTGCTTAAGCTGCTTTCTAGCTTTTCCCTGAAAGGTATGTCCCTTATGGCCCTTATTTTTCCATACAAATAAAAATGCGTAGAAAGGCTATCCAAGTCAGTGGGTGCTGCAACATCATTATCTATCTATCTTTTCCTATCTGGAAAGGTCTTTTCTATTAGCCCTTTTCTTTGTCTGAAAAAGATGGTGCTGTGCTAAAAATACCATTGGAAGACATTCAGAGCACAATCACAGATAATAGAGAAAAAAATAAATTAGAAGCCTTTGGGATTTAATGACTGAACTTGTGACCACAACTGGACCACTGGAAGCTTTCAGTAAAACTTAAGATTGATGATGAAAAATGTATATCCTTTCCTTTGGAAAGGAAACATTTGGATGGAAAGAACTATTCAGCCAACATTTTGAAGCCTTTCTGTGCTATCTCCTCAAAAATCTTCATAATGAGATGTTACTCCAGGGTCAAAATATATGATAATTAACAAAGCAGTCTTTGGGAGCTGTTTCAGCATCCACAAAACCCCCTAATTTTGGCAACATGGAAGTTAAAAAAAAAAAGGCACATTTCCAGCACTGTTTGCAAGCTAGGATTTTGATAATACATCTCTCAAGCAGTCTAGTGTATTGTGCTGAGGAAGCAAAGTCAACCATATATTCAAGAATGTCAGAATGATTAGATTTAAGGATAGACTCAAAGGAAGAGCCAGAAACATGGAAATTCCACAGCATTTAGGGTCAGTGACCTAGCTTGCTTGGAAATACTCCACTACATTCCAGTTAAGTGACTGTCTCTAAAGGGAGTTTGGACTAAATACTTATTAAAGTGGTTCATAATAATCTCATTCTAATGTTGCATGATAGCAACAGCCTTGAAAGCAGCAAAAGGGACTTGACAATTTATGCACACATATCTTTCTATGCTCATTAAACAGTTATTCATAGCTGCCAAAAGGAAGCAAACTAGAGAGAAAATTGGTATATTCTTCTGAATAGTTCAGCTTCTGGTATACGCTTTCTGTTTAGTTTCAGTCTCAGAGCAAGAAATACTGTCTATGTTAATAGTAGCTGAAGATTTTGTTAAATCACAGTTATTGAAGAGCTCTGGGAGCAGAGAAGTTGAAAGGCTAATAAGCTCTAAGGTCTTTATGCTAGTCAGTTATGTCTATCATAGCACTTTATGTTTAGGAATCCTATCTTTCTTGAATTATATTTATTGATATTGTAACAGGAGCTACATCCAAGATGAGGATTTTCATTTGATAGCACTCTATGCTCAAGACAGAGAGTTCCTGCCTCCAAAGAATGCACAGTTCTATGTTTGTGCATGTGATATTTCAGTACTGTATTTTATAGTATCCCTATAAAAATCCTGATCTATTTCAACTAATCTTACAATATCAGAAAGACTTAAAATTGAACTCCCCCCCCACTTTCTCCCCTAAGAAAAAAACACTTTTCTTTGTTGAAAGGTTCATGAACATATATTGGGAATGTTGGCAAAGTGACTTCATGATGGACATACTACATCTGGTTGGCTCTAGCAACAACTCATCAAGGAATTTAATTTCCCAAAACATAATTACCATGTAGCATCTGGGGTTCCCAATAGAGCAGATCTATCCACTCTATCTTGTTTATCACTCAACATATACTGCATTTAGCTCATCTGTCTAGACAGAACAATTCACTGGAATTAGGAATTATGAAGTCAGTTTTATGCATTTCATTGATAAAGAAAAAAGCTGACCTTACTATAGATATTTCTTTCAATGGTATAAAAGTCTTGAAGAAAACAGTAAGACTTAGTAAGTCACAGCTGATTTTTCTCTTGCTTACCAAGTGTTTTGACACTTACTGTCCATTATTCCACTGTTTCCTTTATATGAAATTTCCTCAAATGTAAGTGATAAAAAACAGTTTTCTTAAGCTAATCTTCAGAAAATGGACAGACATAGCTACAACACTGAGTAACATAATTATGGATTATAAATATGTCACACATTAGAAGAAAATGGAATGGATATTTTTAAATTCTTACACTAACATACATAAGTGTACTACTTAAAGATTAGAATTAAAAAAAATCTTTTATCATATATTTCAATGAAATTTATTTTGAAGCTTAAACTACAGCAGCTGCATTACATTTTCAAGCTGAGACTCAGAAGCAGTGAAGCAGACATATTTGAAGACAGAATGCCTAAAATGTGCTTACAGATAAAGGCGCAAATTTGAGCAGCAAATATAAATTCAAAGCCCTATATTAAAAGAGAATTCAAAGCTCTATATTAAAAGAGTGATCAGAAAGACCTAGCATAGACATGAAAAAAGAAAAGCAAAGCTAACATAAACCAATATAAAAAGATCATGTAATAAGAGAAAATAAAACAGCTCCTATATTATCACAAATTTGAAAGGCAAGGTAAAAGAGAGTGCGAATGTGAGGGAACATTTTTATCTGTTCTGCCTTCAATGAGAATATAGTTGATATTCTTTAATCTTTTCTAATCGGACAGCGTGTTTTTCACTTTGCTTTAAATCTGTAACTGGAAATGCACTGAATAGGGAAGATGATCAATGTGAATTGTTAATTAAGCGAATGCATAATTAATCTAATGAGAATAATCCATTTTTATAATTAAAAAAAGAGAATTGTTAAACAATTTAGAGTTATTAGAAACAATGCATTATTCAAAGGGAACTATTTTAAAAGGAGGTCTCAGTGGTGATTAATAAAACAGAGTTAATTTGATCCTCCTGTTGGGTTCTAGATTTTCCCATTCCAATTAAGCCATTACTAGCATGAAGATCTCTGTACACACACTTATCTTGAAATCTCATTCCCTCTTGGCATGTTAGCAACAGCTTCTTTTTAATGGCAAATTCTAAAGGAAGTAGAAGAGACTGGAAAGTAAGGCCACTAGCGAAATCCCACTGTACCTTGGGGAGGGAGAAAGAGAGATTTTTGTTTTGTTCTGTTTTGAAGTGAGAGTTAGTACATAAAGTATCCCACAACTTCAAAATCAGCTAGACTACATCTTACTTTTATATCAGGCATCTCAGTAAAATACCAATTAACTTCTCTCTTTTCAAACTGATATGTGCTTCTGCATTCTGCTGTTTGCAATTCATCTTATCTCTCTGCATTGACAACCTTACGTAGAATCTTTAATTTTACCTAGGTTAGGCTCAGTGCAGATTGAAACAGGAGAACACCATATCCTTTGTTGGTGGTCAACAGAATATCCAAAACTAACATACACATAACTGCGTTCTGGCTTCACAGGACACTCCAATGCTCTCTTTGGCTTATTTGTTAACAAATCTGACTTACTGATGCTTTGACATTTTTTTTTCCAAACCATGTGTTATGTGTTATTTTAAAAACAGTATTTTTTTACATGAATGAGAAAGTGATGTAAAATTATAACACTAGTTTCCTTTTGATTTCTATATCAAATGCCAAGATGGCTTCACAATATTTTCACAAGAATTCCTTCAGAATGGATTAATTGATAGTTATCTCTCTATTGTTTCTCAGATTGTCACTTGGATTGATCTGATTTTGCCCTAAGCCTGTAATTGAGGTACCTAAGTTAAAAGTAGAGTTGGTGTTAGAAGTCCTGAGTCAGATAGATAGATAGGCAACTGAGACAATTTCACATTATGTGTTCTGTGCCACACTGCAGATGGATACCAAATGTTTGTATTAGTAACAGAAACCACCTTGGCCCTGCAGGATGCAAAATGACATACTTCAGTTAAATGCATATCCTGAATAAAAGTGGGTGAGATATTTTGAAGAGACTTCCTTAGTGAAAACCAAGATAAACTTAATAAAATCTTTTTTTTTCTAACTTGTTTCATTCAAAATTTTTCACCTTAAGACTACTCCTTCCATAGGAACATTCGGATCTCCTATCTGAAATAATCTACTGTACTGTTTTGATTTTTAAAATTGTATGCATTCCCGAAGGTAGCTTTTAATTGCCAGAAAAACTAAAGGAAAAAGGAAAGGGGAAAAGGAAAAAGGAAAAGAAAAAGAAACCATGTAGGAATCCTACTCCTGCACTCTTCCCTCGGTCATATTGTTCTGCTTCATGATTCATCTGTATTCGTAACAATATAACAGTTCCTCATAAAGTTCAGATATTCACATAACTGGCATATAATAGGGAAGGGGGAAAAAAAAAAAAGGAGAAAAAAAGGGGAAAAAGCGGTACACAGGTGAGCAGCCGCCTGCATTTTCAGCCTGAAAGGCGGCTGCCTCCCAGCCTGGAAACCCTCTCGAGGGGTCACTATAGCAACAGCTCTTCCTCGTTATGTCTAACGAAGTAGCAACATGTCTGTAGTGAGCAGGGATTTGTAGCCCTTCAGGTTTCGACTCGTTCTGCTCCCTTCAGAGGTCTCTAGACATAATGAGTTCGAGAAACGCTGTTTTAAACCCCAAATCCGCAGCCAGCTAATTATCCGTACAAGACTGATTGTGACACTGGCTTCATCAGAGAAATGGGCCACAGCGGTGTTAGCCCGATCACAAAAGCAATCACGAAGCTGTTCAGATCTCTCCCAATTTCCGTGATACCAAATAAGCTGACTCCTGCAGCAGCTCCCATCTTATAAGGATGGCTTTTCCTGAAGTAAACCACATTTGAATACAAGTATAAGCCTCTTAAAAGATATAATATATGGCCAGTAACTCCGGATAGCTCAGAAATAATAATACTCAAAAAAAATCTAAAGGTTAGATGTCAAAAGGAACATCTGCACATCCTGGGAGCAGGAATTACAAGTGTGAGCATGTATGTGCACTTGGAATAGTATCTCCAATCTATACATCCATGCTACTCGATCAACACATTGTTGTGTCCCAGCTGAGCTCTCTTTCTATATGGCTATGCTGTGAGGTATGTGTTTTTTTTAGGGCTGATGCCAACTATTTTATTCCCTGTTCCAATATCTTCATACAGAGAGAAAAGAAAATGTATCTTTCAGATTTGCATAAGGAATATGGACATATTGTCCTGTGGTTTCACATTTGGCATAGAGTATGCAGACTGTACCTGTGACAAGCTGCTAAAACAAGTTCATGAGATGTAGGGCTAAAACCTACCAAAAGTGTTCACTAGGGATTCCCCTTTAATAACTGGAATGTCCTTGGACAAAAACTCTACAAATTCCTGACAAATACAAGGAAACAGGTGGGAGGGAGAAAAAAAGAAAGAAAAAAGCCAAAATTATTAATTTTGATTTTCTCAAAGTTCTATGTGTAATGTGAAGAGGTTTTGAGCTCACCTGTACTATACACACATCTGAACCCAGCATAAATAAATCATTCCCTTCTCACAACTCCTTTGCCATAAAAATGGAGTAATATTGCTGAATTCAGTGAGTTAATCAGAATCTGTGCAATCGAAAGTTCCATCTAAATTCCGTAAAGCTGCCAGTATGTGAAGTATTTCACAACAGAGACCCAGAGCCTCATCTACAGTGAATCTTCTGTGTGTTCCGCCCTGCAGGATCAGATTTTAGTACTACATCTGAAACACTAACCAAATTGTGACTTTTGGTCCTCTACAGACCTCTTACTTAATATAAAGTAAGAGAAATGCAACACTGAACTACATTTGTTTAAATATCAAAACATGTTGCCTGCATTTATAGTGGAAGTCTAATACAGATTTCTTTCTGAGAAAGAAATCACAAAAAGTAGAAAAAAAGTTATTATGTGAGGTTCATTTTCCCTTTTGGCCACTCCTTTTCATTTATTTTACATTTACCAGTTGGAACCAGAAGAGGAAATTAAAACAATATACAAAGATATATATAGAGTGTGCCTGTGGTTCTCCACCTCCCCCTTTAAGTAAGATGAAATTTATTCTTTCTTTCTATATTTTTCAATTGGGAGTACCTAGTTTGCATTTTCAGATTTGTCTATTATCAGCTTTAAAATACAGTAAGAATTAGTCCATAAAGTTAAATATTTTTGGTACCTTGGGACTAATCACATCTGGAAATATTTTTTTGCACATCCAGCAAAAGCCATCCAAAGTTATAAAGATACCTTCAAATTAACTGTGCGCTTTAAGCATATTAGTGGCTGAATATGACAGAGGTATAGCCAACTTGTTAAAAACCTTTCAGAATACTTATCTATTGCAAGCTATGAAGCTGCAGGAAAGGAGACAGATGCAAGTCCCATAAACACCCAGCAAAAGGCAGATGCATGCATGTACGGAGTTGATGCGCTGTAAGTACAACCTTTAGCTGTCCACCCACCAGCAGCAAGCAAAGCAAGGCCAACACAGTTAATAGTAATTCCAGGCTCTGAAGCTTTACTTATAACCATAGCCACCTTCTTTCTTTCCCAGAGAGGCAGTGATCCTGAAATTCTCCTCATAGAAGGAAACAATGTAAATATGATTTTTTTTCTCTTTCCTTTCCCTTCACAGTGACTAACAAATTGAAATGAAGTTATACACAGCAGATTAGTTTCTTTCCCTTTAAAGGAGGTATTTTGCCAGTAGCACTTTCCAAATCTTTCATCACTCTGGGTGACTAGTAGCAAGCCTGGAACACGTGGAAATCCCGAGTGCCTCTCTGAACCTTACCATAATGCATGTAGCAGTTGCCTTTGGTAGGGTCCAGCTGAATAGCCTTCACAAAGTACTTTTCTGCCTCACTCTTGCGTCCCTGGTTTAATAAAAAGAAAAAAAAAAAGTTAAAAAAAATATTTTAACAGTGGGTCACCATGGAGTCATCATGTGCAGTTACAATTTCAAAATTCCAAGTGCTACAGAAAAACAACTCCTGTTATCACTGGACTTTGCCTAAATAAATGTGAACGTTTAAAGTGTTACAGTAAGTTCTGCGGTCAGCTACTTCAGCTGTAGATCTCGAGAATGAGTGGAAAAAAACTGTATCCAAACCTGTCAAAGCTTACGAGCTAAGGAAGTGGTAGAAATCCACTGCAATGAATACTGCAATTAATTGGGTGAATCTGGAACTACAAGTTACTTTTCTGGACAGGTATCAGGACAAGCATTATACAGACTCAGGCTAAAACAGGCACGGAGGGGCATCAGATTCAGTAACAAAAAGAGAAGGGAATGATAAAAGTATGTGTTAATTTTACCAAATGTCTGACAATCAAGTCACTAAAATCAAAGGAACACAAACAGAAAATATTTCTGATTTTAACACAAGAAGCAAGATTTTGTCCAACATCAGAGCTCTGTCAACCATAAAACATAACAGATATATAAAAGTTTTTTTTTTTTTAAGAGAATGATCAATGCTATGATGAAATGTCAATAAAACACAGAAATGGTGATAAAAAGAGCAGGTAAAGCACTTTTTTCACTAAAATGATCAAGCCACTAAAGTTGCACCGTGTCATTGTTGTCCCAAATCACCGGGGCAGATCCACCAACAGTCATTACTTTTTTTTTTCTTTTTTTTTTTTAATGAAGAAAACAATGATATTGCATTAGCCTAGACTGAAATTCCAACACAATCAGCTATTCAGTAGGATACTTGTGACCAGATTATTCCTCACTCCAGAAGATTACTTGCTGCAGTTTGTATTACAAGGTAAAGGGCTCCAGAATAAAGCGTGGTTAAACTGAACTGCTGCAGAAGAAAGACGCTGTGGTTGTGCTGTGGGGTTGCCCTGAGTGCTGCTGCACAGATACATGTACACAGGCTTTCCCAAGCTATGTGGTCTAGAACAGATATCTGACATGGTGCACATCCTGCGCTCTCCCACAAGCCAACAGAGGGGCAATAACAAGGTCCGCTCGTGATTATTGCTGCTCTGGATTCTCAGGATGCTCCTCCAGGGAGTCGCTTTAAAGACAATAAAATAGAGGGAAAAGTTCTGCAACACACCGAGAAGTTTATCAAGACCAGGTTTTTATTAGAAGCAAGATAGCAGGCAACTTTCCAAGAAAGCATCCTGGTAGAGATACCAGCAGCCTTATCATTTACACTGTCATTTACACTGACATACTTTCACAAATGAATGTTCATGGGAGGTAGGAATGTATTATTTAGTAAAAAATTATTTGGTAAGCCGGTACGTCTTAAACTCACCACAAGTCACAAAGCATGTGGCTTCTGCCAACCAAACCTTGAAGTGGTGACAGGAGTATGCAGCATCATATATTTTCTTTTTTTTTTAATATATATCATATAGCTATGGTTCTGAACAATAACTGAAGAAGAAAATAATGGCAAACATGGCATAAACTGTCAGGATAAAATAATTATTCAAGTCAAAACTGTTCATAATTTCAAAAAGAAAATCATTGAGGGAGGAAGTGCTGTTCATGCCTTTTTTGTTTTATTTTCTCAGTTTTAACTCAACTTTACACACTTAGCAGCAAGGCTAGCATTCCCAGTCTGGCCACACAGGCAAATCCAGCCCAGCAGCTCCAAAGTGACAGGCGCCAATCATATATATCACTAAGGTAACATTTACAGGTTTTACATTGTGCTTTTGAACAGACTGATATTACTAGCCTTAGCCGGTTGCACTCTGCACCCGTATCTATTTCTAGCATGTAAAAGGGCAGTTCACTGAATACAGTCACAAAACACGTAGCTCCTGCCTGCAGACCTCTGGCCATAAGGCCACAAACATTTGTCAAATAGAATTAACATTAATTTACAGGGATCATTAGAAAATACGTGACTGCTCTCTTCTTTTTGGCACTTCCCAAATGGCACCTTGCACCCAAGCTGTGGCCCTGCAGGAGACCTGGGGCACAGAGCGATGACAGGTGCCAGCAGAGATAGCATCAAAAGACTGACTGGGCGGTTAGCAGCCCCAAATGCTCCTTTAACAGGGAAGAAAAAGAAAAAAGGAAGATAAAAGTGTCTTACACCGTATCACCCAAGGCATAAAATGATCTGGCCACAGCTGATGAGCAAGGAGCCATTTGCTTGTGCTGGCTGTCATCTGAATGTGCCCACGTGTGTCAAGAAGGGGATGGCGGCAGAGCCTTGGCGGTAGCCTGCACCACGCCATGCACCACGTGCTCTCCGGAGCCATTTGCCTGCTGCTGAAATGCCAACACCTCAGCCCAGATTTAGTAAGCTTGGTTTGTGTGTCAGAGGGTATAAAATCCAGCCGTTTGACAGAATTGGGCCATTCCACCATGAAAACTTTAGTGTCACTAAACTTCAGCATTTATCAAACAACATCTGCTTCAAGGCAGTAACTTTCATTCTGTTACCCAGTGTACACTTTCACTAAGGTGTACATAACAGAACATATACAAAGCATGGTTAGATTAGGTTGGCAACCCCATCTGTATCCTTTTCCACTCCATGGATTCATCATTAAGAGGGAACAAAATTCTTCTTTTTAAAAGAAAGTCCACAGTAATTATTTAAAAGGCTGAACAACAGTGAGTTGGTGCAAGATGACATTTTTTGTGCACATTCTCTGCTGTGTGCATTGACCCATACCAGTGCAGGCACTGAGAGCCACTGGAAAGCTCCCAATTTCTCGCAGGAGGGTTTGCAGTTGTACATACACAACCACATGCTTTGGCAACAGCGCCAAGTGAAAAATATAGGTTTGCAAGTGTGTGCTAGCAGGATTATTTCAAGGATAAAAAAACTTATTCATAAGATTTTAATGGAAGGATTTGATGGCTTTGAGGATTAATACTGGGATAAAAATAATACTTTTCACTTATTGGTCACTAGTTCATATCCAGTCCCTGCCAGTAGCTAATGAAAAGGTGCTATTTGACAGCTACTAGCTTCCTCTGGGGAAATGAGCGGGTTTTCCTAGTCCAAATCCTAAGAGAGATACTGAATCCAACTTCATACGAAGCACCAGCAGGTTTATGGCATTGCCAGGAGGACACCAAGGTTACACCACCATGAAACAACAGATATCTCATTGCTGGGGAGAAGGTGATTCGTGAAGATGATTCACATTTTGGAAGATCATACCAATATCCTCCTTATAGGACCTGAAAAGTATATGTAAGTAAAATAAGGCTCTTCTGACACTACTCCAGCTGCCCCAGCTTTCAGAAATATCCCGCTCTCTGCAGATCATGTAGACTTCAAATTGGAGTGCCTAGTTGTTTGCAGTTTTGAAAGTCAAATAGTTATTAAGTATGTAAATATGAATCAAGGAACTTAGCTCTTAAGATAGCGGTGCTTTGCAGGTGTAAACTGAAAGGGGTTTTGTTTTCTCTTAGTCTTTTTTTCCCTTCCCTGAGAGACTAGACTGTAGTGAGCCTGTCCTTTCTACTATGGTCAGATATATTGCTTAACTGGGCTTTCCTACAAAAACCTAATGGTTACCACAAAAATGAGAGTGAGCTAAGGGCAGCTGACATATTCATAGAGCTAAGGGCAGCTGACATATTCATAAAATATGTTGCTTTTATACTCAAAATATTTTAAAAAATAAGGACATAACTATCTTTTTTTTTTTTTTTCTCCCCACTCCGATCTTTTTGCTCATTCTGCTTGGCAGACTGTGCCAAATTTATGTTGAGGCAGCTGGTGTACTTCAGGCTGCCGGAGGCCCAAGATCTTAAGATGCTAATAAAATTGGAAAAGATTAATACAGCTGAGCAGCTCTGAATAACTCTCTTGTACACCCTACGACGACAGTGGCCAGCTAAGGTGGTTCGGCAAATTAGGTGGTCTCTGCATTTTCACTCATTTTCTTGTTTCATAAATATGCATCATGCTTGAAGCTGTGCAAAGGATAGCCAGTAAAGCAGAGACTCTAGTACAGTCTTCAAAATGTGTTAGTTAGCTGGGCTAAAAACTAAACTAAGAAGGGAACTGAAGTGTTATCAAGAAGTTATTTGAGATGTATCAAGAGTTACCAAGGTCACTGACATATGCCAGCTCTACTTCTCTCCACTAAAAATTAATACTTAAGTAAAGAAAGGGCTTTAATTCACTCAGGATGGAAAAAAATCCCTGGCAGGACCAATCAGATACAATTTATTCTTTTAGTTGTAACACTTATTTGTAGGTTAAGTTTTTCCCTTCCTGCTGGAGCTTAAGCACTTTTGAACGTGACACCATTGCTTATATATAGATTTGGGAATCTAAAACACAGCTCATAAGTTTACTGGCTCTGGGCATGATTCAACGCCTATCAAGGTGAGATATTCTTCAAGCAGAGCAGTATGTATCTGATTAAGTAATAATATATTAGATCTATCTGACATCCATTTTCTTGTTTTATGAGTACCAATCACAAAAAGCATTCTTGTTTTATTAAAGCATGCAAAATGATATAGAAAAAAAGGGGTTTTGTGCCTTGAAGATGAAGATGACGTTTGTTTAATATGAGTGCATGTGTGTGTATACATATGTACATATAATCTTTTTTGAAAACCATGATGTATAAAAAGAATTTACATCAGGTTACATTACTGTTAACACACAAAAAATGTATATAGTCTTAGATAAACTTTCAAAGAACAGATTTCATTGCACACCTTGTGATTTATTTACTGCCTAGAAACATATTGAAATGCTCACCTTGGTCATTACGCTTTAGATAACTTTATATCAGGAATACGTAATGAAATGTTAAGTAAGTTTCCATGTTAGGCACTTTCTTTCCCATTCAGTCTTAAGCCACATTTTATATTTTCTGATAAAGTAGTGTATTAATATCTACTCGTATTTCACCAGCCAGTCCGCAGAATATAAATTCACTGTCTCAACATACTGTTTTCACTAAGTCCTATCAATTTCTCCTAAACTAAATTTGGCTTGTATCATGCATTTTTCTACGATTACAGCCAAAATGACTATATGCAGAGTAATAACAGGTGACTGGGGGCTACATTCAATCATGTAACAAAATAAAGAGATAACCGTCTTTCATGAAAACAGCCAATCCTGTGTGCTTTAGTGGTGCTTTCTACAATAAGCTTTACATTTACATTGAGTTAAGCAAGAAATTTTGGGCTCCCCCTTATTTTGTCTACAGGAAATCAGAAATAAGATACAGAGGATAAGATCCCTAAAGGAGGTTTGTTAGGGGTTACATACATAAATACCCTTAAAGAGCTGCTCCAGTGTCATTTGCCAAACAGTTAGATATCTATTTTATATTTAAATGAAAATGTTCCACTTTCCAATTAAGTGTGTTGCATTTGGCATGCAGCCAAAAATATGGCCTAAGGGAATGGAAAAACATATCTATGGATGCAATACTTGAGGCATGTGACCAACCTCAAAAGAAGTACAACTTAAATACATGTCAGTTATTGAAATTTCTGCAGTTTGGAAATCCAGATACTCAGCCTGGAGGTGTTAATGCACCAGATAACCAAATCTAAAACAAAATAGATCCCTGTGGTTCTTGATTCAATAAACATGAATTGCTATTTTGAAGGAGACTCTCTCCTCCAAAAAAAATTTCCTTGCACACAAGAAACAAAAGAACAACAGAAGAAAACTTTGACATTTTGCAAATTTCAGAACTATATCCAAACTTTGTGCCCGGATCAGATTTATCCTCTTAGGGATTTAAAATGACATGAAAACTGTAATGTCTGTGTCAAACTCTGAAGATAAACTGGATACACAGCAGAAAATATCTGTAAAGTAACAGCATTCATTGCTTGGCTCACTTTAATCTCCTATAGAGAATCTACCCAAGGATTTAATACCATTTAAACTTTGTTATGAAGGATGTTTAACTGAAAAACCCTTTTTTCATTTAAAAATTCTTCTTAGAAAGAAACAGTATTAAAAGCCTAGGGATTTAGCTTTACAAAATGAGATATTTACCAGTTCTGCTCATCTACTTAAATTGACACATTCCAAAAATGTTTTTTAACAGATGAAAGATTTCTGTATATGTAGGCTTTTATTTATCATTTCTCAAATAAGTATTATTAAAAAAAGACATATTTGTGTGGGAATTTATCATGATTTTTAGGGGCTTCATAAGGTAGAGAGCTTAGCTAAAGTAGATGATGTAGTACACCATAGGGCATACAGCATAGGGAATGGCGTTCGGAAGATCTCGCAACGTCATAGGAAGCTGGGGGCATAATTAATTACCTTACTGATAACCCCATGCCAACGTAGATGAATCTCCCCACCATACTGGGAGTATATATACAAATCAAACGACGCAATAAACGCCATTTGCTGCATCCTCATATTGGGGTCTGTGCTCTATGGCCCTGGGGCGAGCAGAACCCCAGACCAGTCCAGCTTGTGAACGAGGCTTGCCAATCTCCATTTCGGCAACATATTTGTTTTAAGAAAATTGGTTACTATACAGAGAAACCACTCTAGGAAATCTTATCTAACTTCAACGTACAATGTTTTGCTTGCTAAGTCTTAAATCAGTCATGTCTGTTCTGACATTGTATCTGCTCTTCCTTGGTCCTGCTTTTTCTTTTTGATGTTGTAAACTCAATGAAACAGAGAAAGAGCAATCCAGCCACAAAAGTGAAAACAAATTAGTATAGGTTAGCCCAAGAGAAGTGCAGATTTCCTTCCTGTGCTAGAACATATTAAGCAAATAGCTATAGAAATGATGTGTTGAATTAGTCTATTTATTCTTTTACTGTTTTCCTCTTTCCCTCTGCTATTCCCTTTCTTTCTATTCTTACTGGCTTTTACTTATATCCATTTTTTAATTTATTTATATTTATTTTGGGATGACTTTCAAGGACTACAGTGATTACAAAATATTGCAGGGAATTTCACAGTGGCACTCAGAGTAATTTAACAACTAACTGAGGTTGGCAGCACAGCTTTCCAGCTTTCAGCTTGTCAGAAGCACAAGCAACAAACAACTGCAGGCAAAAATATGGCCACCCATAGAGGAGGGAATATTTTGAAACTGAGAAAATGTATTTAACTTCACTGTTGATCTTTGAATGTCACAATCTTGTTTCTTTTATTTTATTCCAAACCAGTGCCAGTTTCTATCATGCCTGTGCCATCCTCCCTCCCTTTGGGGGAAAATGTTTTAAAATAAAATACTGTAGATTTTAGGGCATCTTCTAGCGTGATTATGACTCAATTTAATATGGTTTAGAGCTGCAATACAAAAATTTTATACGTTAAAATATTTTTTTTCTTATAGCATTTCGGGTGATTTTCCAAGCCTGTGAAATAGGAGATCAATAGCACTGTGTGGAACCATGTAAAATACAAGAAATCACCATTTCTTCCAAAAAGACGCATCGAAGCTCGTAGCTCATAGATGCAACATGCTAATCATTAAACCTGGGCAAGCTGCCCGTAACTACATTAGAAAGGGTAGGCGTTAGTACCAGCTTATGTGAGGGACTGCACAGGGGATCAAATCCACTCAGATAAAGAAAATCTTCTGTCCTGATTTATCTGTAACGCAAATAAAGCCGATGATGGAAACAGAGGGCTCTTACAGCACCCACCAGTGCCTGGCAGCAGGGGCCACTGGAAGGGAGGCCTGACCAGTGCCCTCGCTGACAATAGCTTGAAAGAAAAAAAAAGAACAAAAAGAAAGGAAAGCTTTACATATGCATAATATTTTTTTTAGCATGATAGCCAACTTTTTTTCTCCTAGAAAGCCTATTTTTATAATGGAAAATGAATTACAGCACAAGCTCATGGCCTCACCTGGTACTGTTATTCTGGACAAACAACTCGTATCACAGAACTGGAAGCCTTGTGACTGTAAAGCCTTCTACCAGAATCATACTTTTCTTTGTGATACAGAAATAAATTACCTAAGTAATGGATACGGCCCAGGTGTGTTCCCTCTAAACCCACATGCTACCAGTAGACTGACCAGGTCAACTAACACATCACATCATTGGCAAATACATTTCTCAAGTAATTTATGCAGCTTAACAAGTGAGAGATATAAGAAGAATCTAGAAAAACATAATGACAAAAAGCTTTGCGGTGATATGGAGCTACACTTTGCTTCTGAAAATAAATAAAGAACAGCAGAAACTGAAACCCTGGACAACTAGCTGCTTTCTATTTTTTCCACTAGCTATGCTGCTAATCATACCTTTTAACCAGCAAATTTTGCTCTTTTAATATATTTTCTGGAAAATTGAAACTCAGGGAGCTATAATGTTTAGATATAAATATATCATATTATCCAATATATGGGTTATGTAATGATTAATATTAGGTAAGCAGACTATAAATTCATCAGCTCCATTCCTTTGGAGATCTTCAGTTTGCCTGCATTTTTCCTGCATGTACAGGATCATGCTCAGGTTTCTCTGGCATTTCCTTCATCTCAGAAAAAGCTATCAAGACTTGAGACAAATATTTTAATCAAAAATCATTTCAGTACAAGTAAGAATTTTTGTCTGCAAAGTTTTTATTGCATACATATTAAAACTATATCACTTCATTATTTTTGAAGAATCAGTGATAATTTAACAGCTGCTCTTGATTTTTGTTTGTTTTGTATCTACACAATTTATATTGAAACGTAACTTACAATCATTATAAGCTGGACAGTATATTCTAAATTTTATGAAAGTATCTCTATAGCTATTCAGAAAGTAAACTTTACTGAGAAGAGCTTTGATGAGAATGACATCCTTAATATTTTAAATTGTTACTGTGGGACACAAGTTTGTCATCAAAAGGCTTTTGAGGATGGAGAAGGAAGGCTTGTTTCATTTGGACTTCTCTTTTTAGTTTTTGTTTTGTCTCTGGTGTTCTTTGATTTTGTGTCATTCCAAATTTTTAGATACATACAGGTAAAATTTGGATATACTTTGAAAAAGAAAATATTATTTCTCCAGGTTTGTCTAATGATCAGTTGGAGATTTGTTTCGTGTCAACTTTTCCATATTTACAAAGATAAACAAAAAACCAAACAAACAAAGAAACAACACCTCATAAACTCCTTTTCCTGATTTTTGAACTATATACTAAAATATTTGTAAAAATAAATAAAATTATTATTAATTTCTTCAAAGACATCTGGAAGAAAGAGAATGTGACATAGAAATAAATGCTGTGTTGTCCTTTAAAGAATTTCTGGAATGTATGTAACTTCATGAATGAAATAGTTTACAAACTGTACTGAGTTTGTATTGTTTACAAATAGTTTACAGACTGAGCACACACAAATCCAAAAAAGTTAGCACAAGGAAAATTTAGTAGCACAGATCATACATTTTATCCCTATGCCAGTGTTCATCTTATAAAATGTAAGATTAAAGTGTGAATGGTCCTTCTGAACAGCAGTAACATCTGCTACATGCAAATCAGAAGCTGGCAAAAATCTCCTCTGATGATGACATGAATTAGTATCTGTCACTTACAACATGATTATCATTTTAGTTTTACAACCCTGGATGAATCACAATTTACCTATTACACTGCTCTAAGGATGATGCAGCTCATGATCTTGCAAACGGTAACACATTCGAGTAGTAGCTAATCCTGCTTAAAAATCTCTTTTCAGCAAGACAGAATGATAGGTTTAATATTAAATACGTCAGCACCAAGGCTCTAATTCTTAACAGTGCATTTTAGTACACTGGAACTGGCTTCAGCTTGGAAACAAGGGAAGGTGTGTAAAATCACAGAGCAATTCCTGTGGGAAAAACCTGCAAGATACGATCCTGTACAATCTCCTGCTCAAAGCATGGTCCACGCTGACTTCAGACTAGATTACACATTTAAGTTATTGCTCAAGATGGAAATAATAATTTAAAAAAATCTATTCTTCATTACTAAGCTAATAAATTCACCCAATATACAAGGACTTTAATTTAAACTATACTGCGGAGCCTGTAAGCAAAGAGGAAAAAAAAAATTAAAAAAGGCAGGCCCAAATCACTGTAGTTTGCTGAAAAGAAAATATCTCAGTTCATGATTGATAAAACCCCAGTCATGTGACATGGACAAACATCTCACACTGCAGAATTTGGTGCATTTGGTAACATGCCCATGGATGTGAAATATGAAAGCAAGGCTTTTTCTGAAACTTGGGGAATTTCAGCCTGCTGCAGCAACAAACAATTCTGCAAATATTAACACATGGGGCATACGTTGCCCTCCCAGTTACTCATATGAGGTGGGAGAAAATAGCAGGTAAAAGAAGCCAGGGCAGCTCCTCAAACTGGTACTAAGGGAATAAATGAATCATGTCATGCTGCTCCCAGGCGGTGTTAATACTGGCAACAGACTTCAGGAGGCAGAAAAGTTCATGTTAAAATTAAGCCACTCCATTGCAGTATAAATCAGGAAGTAAAACTCTACAGTATTTGTGAACTTTATAGGACTGATTTTACCGCTAGGGTTTTATATGGTACAATTGCCTTTGCCTGGAACCTGGGAGCTTGTCTGAAATTTTCCTCCTTCCTTCAATGATGGGGAATATCTACATTAGCACCAATTTGCACTCTTCACTTTTACAGGTGAGATGTGAGTAAAAAAACAGAAAAGATATGGAGAAATGTAACCAATAGTTTTGCATCAGCATTTAGGTTTTTTTTTTTTTTTTAAAAAAAAAAAAAAAAAAGGATCTAAAGTCAGAATTTTGGCTAAAAAGGAAAAAGGTGAGAGCAAATATGCCTCTAAAATTCTCGCCTTTAAAATTGTTGCCTTTTGCTTCAGAAAAGTAAAGTACATTTTCTCCTCTAGCCTAAATACACAGGGCATTACTAAATGAGTAATGCCTTGCTACAGTGAGTAGCAAGATCTAATAGAAGAAATTATTGTGCTACCTCAAGCTAGGTACTTAAACAGGTATCCCAAAAGGAGTCCAGACATACTGATATCTAGATATGCTCTAGATATAGTGAACCCCAAGGGAGTCTATGCAGACTTGCAATAAGCAAGTCAGTAATGGCAATCACATATATACTGTGGGAACTAACATCAGTATGGTCCAGTGTACTAGGAATTCATCAGAATTCATTTCAAGTAAAAAAGTGTGCAGATGGTAGGCTGCAAAACTGATTAAGGGTAGATATCCAACATGGAGATGAAAATTTCATATTCCACTGCCAAAACTCTTCATCATCTTTTTTGTTGTTGTTGTTGTTGTTGAATGTCTTTTCAGACTTTGTAGCTGAAAGATTTAGATGAATTAAGCCCCAAATTTCAGGGAGGACAAATGAACAGTTTTTCTCATGAACAAAATACCCAACTGACAGTTTTTCCTCAAACTAATTACAGTGCCTTCAACTTGTTGCCTGTTTTGTGCTTATGAAATCCAGATTCACTACAGGATGGACATCAGCTTCATCTTCTCAGCTTACTCTGCTGGCAAACAAATGGACACGAACCCGTCTATACATGTTGCTCTGAACACAAGGAGAAGTGAGAGTGATAAAAGAAGGAGTGTCAAGAGCTAATAGTAAACAAACCTTGGTGATAACAGCTTGAAATTATAGCAAGGAGCAAGTAAGCAAGCATGTGTTAGAATAAGGGCAAAATAGGACTACATATATATATAAATAGGATACACAGGACTAGAGAAAATGGCTACAAACTGAGGCATTGGAAGGTCCATAGGAACTTAAGAAAAAAAATTAACAGTAAGGGTGACAGAGCCCTGGAACAGGCTGCCCGGAGAGGTTGTGGAGTCTCCTTCTCTGGAGATCTTTAAAACTCGCTTGGATGCAGCCCTGTGCTACATGCTCCGGTGACCCTGCATGTACAGGGAGGTTGGACTAGATGACCTCTGGAGGTCCCTTCCAACCTAAAGCGTTCTATGATTCCATGAAAATATTTTATGGGTCTATCATGGTGAGGTAGTTTTGAAGCTGTGTGCAGCTCCTGTCATTTTTGCTAATGGCAGACACTATTCCACAAACATAGTTCAGATCCTTGAGGCACCAATCACCTCACATGCACCTTGTGTTTATATCCATGGAAAAATGTAAACAGTTCAGTTCTGCTGAAAGGGCTTGTGTCCATTTTTCACCACTTTCTTCACAAAGTAGGCCACTAACATTTAAATTTATAGCTGAACTTTCATAATGAGGGGACAAAACAAAAACAAACCAACAAAAAATGTTTAGTGGCTCTCATTGTTTGTAACGAATAAGGCCTTTTTTGGTTTTTTTTTCCTTTGTTTGCTTTGTTTTTTTTAAGAAAATGGAGAGACCTTTTCCATAGAGAAATTGAAAAACCGTCTCTACTAGATCTTATTTTTCATATACTCAGCCACCCAAAAAATGCCTCAAAATAAACAAACAAAAGAAAAAGTAGGAAGTATAAAAACAAGGAGTACTTAAACTGAGACACTTCTTTAATTCAGAGTTCTACTAAATTTTGTGTCTCAAAAAAATTCCAAAAAGTTGCTCATAATGCTGACTTTTTCTTCCATGAAAAATACAAAGATATCCAGCAAAAATGCATGGTCAATTTGAACTTATACTGTATAAACTACTTGCAGTTTTGCTCTCGATGGAAGGTAATCAGTATGTGCATGTCTTTGCCAGCATTTGAGAAATCTTAACTGGAAATGGAGTTTACAGTAAAAAAAAAGAAAAAAAAATTCTTTCCAGGGACTGAAATTGACAGGAAGTGGGTATATAACACTAATGGCTTAACTTCCATTATAAGTTATAGATTCCCATCCATATATATATTTTTAAATCAAGATCTGTATTTGACATTATGGGATAACATTTAACAATGTATAATTCTTACTAATTATGTTGTCATTTGTTGCTCCCACAGAATCCTTCTGTTCTAATCTCTTCCCCACTACTCCTCCTCCTTTTCCACATTCAACTACTTTTAGTAGCAGTGAGTCTGATGGAAATTAACCTTGAGCTTTTTTTTCCCCCTAACTGAAACACTTTACAATGACCAAGGTCTTTTTAGCTGGAAAATTGGCTAGGGGATATGCAAGATCAGAGCAAAAGCTTATGGTTAGGTGAAGAGTTGTAGAGGCTCCGCAGGCCTAGACACTCTGTAACTTACTGGGGTGAGTGATGAGAACCAATGTGACTGAGGAAAAGATAACATAGACAGGAAAGAGAGGAGATGGTCAAAAATCAAGAAAAATGACAAATGGTAAACAATCTAAAAGATAATTATGGAGCAAATGGAATTCATTTATATCTTGAAAATATGTGAAAATCGTGGAGGGATGTTTTTGCATATTTCTTTAATCAACAGAGAGTTAGTTTAGCAGGGGCTACCAGAGCAGCTACATCCAAAATGCAGAATAAATTTAGAAAAAAAAGTCCACCTCTTCTGATTTTTTTTGTAGAAGTATATCTCAGAATGTACTCGCCTAGTTCTTTTTATATGCTCAAAGAGATACTCCTTAAGAAGTGTAACTCAAAGCATGAGATGTACAATTCGCGAAGTGAATATTACATTCCTAGCACTGCCATGAGCTGTATGAGTACAACTTTAAGCAAAACTCTTAACTTCTCTACATACTCACTTTTACATTCATAGAATGAAGATAATATTTCAATACATTTTTGAATAACATATTCTAATGTCACAAAAAATGTATAAAAGGAATCTTAAACCAATTAACCATAAGACATCAAATATATTTTTGTATTAGTATCAGTACTTGTGATCTAGACTACTTTTAAGTTCTTTTCAGACAAATACAACTTCTTGCTACCTATCTGTTATAAAACTCTCTTAAAGCTTTATAACAGATGACCTGTTACATTCGATTATAATAGATTTGTTCTAGCAAAAAAAACAGACGATGAGGCTATTTCAGTAAGGAATAAAACTGTATCATAAATATCTACTCTGTCAAATTCCCTAATTATAAGGCAGTACTGAAATACAGCGATACATGGAGCAATTAGCATTTTTGAGGCCAATGTCTTCCTTCACCTCAGCAACCGAAAGGCCTCAGAGTGACTCCCAGGAGCTGTTGCTTAACTCACCGTCAGAGCCAGGAGTTTTCCATAAGTGAGATGTGCTGGGATGTGGTCGCTCTTGGAGCGCAGGGACTCCACATACCAGTGCTCTGCCTCCGGCAGCCGGCTCATTCTCATGTAGGCTTCTCCTATGGGGGAAACCAAAGTGAGTGTGGACGCCCAGGATGTCTACAGATTTACCCTCACATTTAAAACATGCAAATACTTTCATAATATGATTTGCTACTTATTAAATGGGCAGAGATGAACTGTTTTGGATGCCTGTTTTGGATGCAATGAAAAGCAAATATATAAAAGTGCTTTACAGACTCCTGAGTGAGGAAATTCTGAGCTATGACCTTATTAGGGATGAAAGCGCATCGGTGAGATGAAAGTCTCTTTCGAATAGAATTGCAAGTGAGAGCTCCAGCTGCTAAGTATCAATCAAAAGTCACAAAGTAACAGAAATTTTACCACATCCACTGTATAAAAGCTACTTCTTTTCCATCAGTCTACATTACACAGCATGGAGTGCAAGGGAGAAGACAGAATGTGCTTCTATTTAACCATAACACATCAAGAACCTAGCTTAAAAAAAGAAAGGGGGAGTGGGAAAGGATGGGTAGGAAAACAGCCCTGAAACTACATGCAACAAAGGAGAAGATCTAGAAAAAAAAAGCAAGTCTCAGACATAGTTAAGTTTGGTCACTTGCCACAATTAGAGTATAGCATCAGTAATTTTATTATCACTGATCTTAGGAAGCTGTGTATAAAAGGACTAAAAGTGGATTTTTTTCAAAATAAAATCCTTTGCTGTGAGAGGCTGAGGCAGCCAATGCATAAGGACAACATAAGAACGGGAAGTTACAGAGCCATGCACTGTAGGACAGATATTACTTGAAATTGCTGAAAATGAGTTTAAACTGCTCAAGATAACATGATTTGTTTCTAAGAAACAATACAACCAAATTTCTCAAAGATTGAAAATAAATAAGTAGTAAATTAAGTTACTGTGAAGAATGGCAGCTTTCAAAGACCTTACCAACTATATTTTCAGAGGAACTAAAGTTGAATATGCATTTTTGTCTATTTTCTTCAAAAATGCTCAAGTTTTGCCAAAAACATGTCTTATTGCCATTTACAGTAAAGCAACACCACAAATAAATGGCACTGCATTATATCTTACTAAGCATAGAACAACAAAGGCCTGAAATCAAGTCGTGAAAAGAAGTGATAAAAGAGAATTCAAGCTATATGCTCTCCTCACCTTCTCTGCCTGCATGTATGTTTTATGACAGAATTTTAATTATTTGATTGCACCCTATTTTTCCCTACAAACTTTTACCTCATTTAGCATATAGGAAATGAGGAAACCATTTTGTCTTGTCTTTTTTTCCCCTCCCTTAATTTTATTTTAAGTGCAAGCAACCCGCTAGTTAGAGTCTGGCAAAGTTACAAGCAATTAGCATGATCTTTTAAAAAGAAATGTAAGCAGCTATAAAAGATAGAGTTGTTATCTTATGGTATTAAATGCCCAACACACTGCCAAATTTTGTAGACATTCTAGATTCTCATCTATTTTTCATGGAGAGCTCTGATATAAGAAGAGATTAACATCTTCAAAGAGTACTGGCAAATTCAAATTTTAATAGGTTTAAGAGCTCAAGTACTTTACAAGCTAACTTCCTAAAACTTTGAGAGTATTGCAGAGATGCATGCCTAAAATTAAGTTAAAATATGTCAATTTAAAAGTCAAACTGTGGGCAAAGTTTCCCTAAAGACTTGAGAGGAAATTCTCCATAGTTGATTTTTTTCCCTTTTCTTTTCTGTTTGCTTCCTACAAAACTCCCATAGTCAAGAACTGCTGTATTATAGGCAAATAGAATATGTGATGACAACTGAAGTAAAGTCTGTTAGGGATATTAAGATTTTTTTATTCTGAATGATCTAAAGGGACACCCTTATTAAAAATAATAATAATAAATAAAGGTTGAAATCTGGCAGAGAATCTGCTACCACCACAGTCCAAGACTAGAATCGTTAATTGAAATGTTAAGTCAATAAAGTGATCCTCTTCCTTGGACTACAGCAATTTTAGTAAAAGTTACTCCAACTCCAGATGTTTTCTCCATCACTGTACTGGAAGACTATGTATGGATTGGCTTCTGTTATTCAGAATATATTTGTGTGTCTAAGATTAAAATAAGAAAAATAATTTGTCATTTACAACTGTATGCTTTTATAAACTAGTAACATGAATGATTTAATCATTAAGGAAAAAAGACAAGACAGTACCACTGGCAGAAAATAGGCAATATTACATGTCAGTAGGTGTCAATATCTGCTTTAACAACTTCTGAGATCATAAAATCTTTTTGAATTCACATTAAAAATCTGAAAGGTCACAGGAAAAAAAATATGTTTCATTATTAAATTTTCAGATCTATGAAGCTCAAGAGAGTGCCTGCAATAGTGCATGTGTTTGCCTCTTCCATAATGCAACTCTGCAGCCTCCCTATGCCAATCGAGGCTGCCACTGCCCTCACCATAAACTAACCTTCCTAGATAAGAAATTTCATTTTTTTTCTAGCATGTGCAAAAATATAAAAATATTAGAAACTCAGTACAATGCTATACTAAGATACATGTCAAGACATGAGAAGTGCTGTTCATAAACATGCACTGCATCTCTAACATGTCTGGAACAACTGGAGCACATGATCGTAATGAGCATTAAGCTCTGCATACAGACAAAGCAGAATCTAATGTTTCCCCCTCCTCCCTCTCCCCACCTTGCCCCCTTCACAGAACAAACTCCTCAAAGATTTTAGAGGATGCACTGATTGCATTTTAAAAGAGGGTTTGAGGGATAGGAGTCAATCCACATTTAACTTGGTTGAGCAGTTTCTTAAAGGCTTCAGTTAGCCAAAGTAAAGCTCCTGATCTGATCTAATTAGAATGGAAATCTACTTGTGAAAAAGAATACGTATAGTATGAAAAAAGATATAAATGAAGCACAAAACAAAGTCAGTTTCAGCATAGAAGGGAGCAGATCTAGCACAGTTGTTTCCAAAGACTTTCACTGAAAGAAGTAAATTGACACAGATGGAGCCATTGAGCTCACCTGAGAGAGATAATTTCGTTTTTGGCTTCTGACAGATGTGCAACCAGCAGCAAATCACAATGGTACAGACAAAATGAGCAGGCATTCATAACTGAACAGGTAAATGTTTGTACTCCTTTCTTGCCTTTTATTTTATTTATAAACTTTTTTTATTACTTTGTCAGTAAAGCATTGACATTATGCTGGTATGAGTTCCTCTAAAAAGCTTTCCATTGGGACCATGCCTAACTGGCATCCCTGTAGCCCAGTTTCAATATCCTAACTAATTTTTTGGTTTCCAAACATTACAATTGTACTTGTTCTTGTACAAAAGTGCTAGAATGTTTAAAGTAAGACTGCATTTCGGGTGTAGGCTCCTCCTGGTCTTTTTCAGATTACTGCCTAAGAAAATCTAAGCATTTTATAAGAAAGTATGGATCAATAGACCAAGGAGACACAAATAAAAATAATTGGCAACTTGGATAAAAAAGTCGGTCCTAAACACTGCATCCCCAACCCACTCAGCAACGCCCTGCTGTAACCTTTCTGCCTAGCCTGAAGAATATGATTCCCATAAACAAAACAAATTGAAAAAAACAGATAACATTTCAATCAGCCCAGAGATTCACACACAGCTGTGTATGGCAGATAATAGATACAATAGGCTGCAAAGGCTCAAGAGCAGGAGGGATTAAGGTAGTGGGACGGGAGGGTGGGAAAGAGGGAAGCAAAACCACTTCTCCCATCACTACTGGAGTAGATTCTGTAATTGCTCTCCCTAGACCACATGGTGAAAGATGTGTATAGAAAAAAAATCTTATTTTCCAGTTAATATTAAAAGAAAAAAAATACGGTTGCAATGTTCATTTGGCAAGCAATTACCAGTAAAGCTCCATGAGACACGTAGTGAAACATTGATGACTGCAGCTCAGGCAAGTGCAGAGACCATGCTCTGCATAGATTATGATGTGGGCCATGTATTTCACAGCTTAATCATCTCTGGCTCTTAAAAAGTAAATCTTGCACAGCGTGAACTGTAAAGCTACACCAGCAAAAGTGTTTCTTGGAGTCCTAAATAATATTTAAAAGTAATTTATTAAAAAAGCCTTTTATGGGAGCAAGAGGTAAACGGAATAGGAGCCCTAACAATATTAACAGGTTTGTATCAACAGCCACATCCACCCCAAAGCATAATCAAATAAAATGATAGTTATGTTATAATCATCAGCACAGAAACACTCTCTCTACATGCTAAGCCTTTGTACTTATGATGCAAACCTCTGCACCAGATGTAAATTTTGGCTCTTCTTTCCTGCTCTCTGTACCTGGCTTTCACTAGCCTATGATTTGTTTTCTGTCCATGTGCAGTGCAGCAGGTTAGCGAGGAGAAACTCAGACTCTAAACCACATATCATTAACTGCATTCAGTCCTGCAATGTTACCTCCTCTGTAATTCGCATCTCTCATCAACACTGTTTGCAAGACTGTGCAATAAATGAGCTCGGAAACAGATATTCAGGTGGTTGCTGGCAAGGGCAGATGAAGCATGATCAAGGCATTTGTCTTTAGCTATATGACAATATTTTGCCAATCAAAGCCCTGAATGATTCCACTCCCAACATCTTTCTTGTTGCTCCCACGCTCCACCTCACATCACTTACCCGGCAGGACTATGAATTACTGTAGCAGGTGGGCCAGTGTGGTTTTAAAAGCAATGTAATACAATCAACTGTACAATATCGGATTTCAAGGAACGCAAAAGACATTGAGACCTGAGGTTGATCCTTAAGCAATCCTAATACTGGCATTAAAGTGTTCAGGATCCCACAGGGACCTTTTTATCTTCTGACCCCAAGTTTTAATTGAAACTTTAAACAAAATATATTACCAATTTAATGCAGCTGAACTGGACTCTGGCCTTTGTAGTCCATGTTGTAATGCCAAGCAAATTAATCTGTGTAACCTTAGTACATACTTCTTAATTTACATCAAGGAAAAATGACATAGGGAAAACAAATAGCAAGCCAAGCCTACACAGCCCATTGAATAATTATTTTGATTCTAGTTTTAGAGTTTTAATTCTTAGCTTTTCTGTGTTTTTCTTTCTGAGGGAAAAAAAGAAAGAAAGAAGGAAAGAAAGAATGAAAGAAAAGGTTTTACTTTTTGGTACAAAGCCAGAGAAACATATGGTTTCCTTAGCTGGGTTGCTGCACACCTGGCAAAATAAATCATAGCGACAGGAGACCAGAATCTACCCTGCAACCTTTCATATGCACAAACTTCCAACATCTGATGCTGGTCTCCTGGCCCTGCATTTTGTATGAGGAAGTGAGGGGGAGGTAAAAAAATGCAAAGTCAAAGAGATGGGAGCTTGATTTTTGAGGCCTGATACTCCTTCTTAGTTTAAGATGCTGAGCATTTTAGATGCTGAGCCTCAAAAGCCTGAGGCAGGCTGGCACGAGGGAGGAGCGAGTCCCAAGGGCAGCCAGGGGAAAGGCCAAGAGCAGCAAGGGCAGGAAAGGCAGGAAAGGCAACACAGAAGGAAAGCAGGTGCCGGGAGGGCTCCGTATGGCAGCAGTGCTGGAGCTGCGGTGCCGGGAGAGCCGCCGCTCGGATCCCGCTCTGCTCCATGTTAAGCACCATGTGCGGGGCTGGCAAAGGAAACACCCCAGGAAATCTTCAATGCAACCACAGAAAAGCTACTGGAAATTAGGAAACTTCATTTTCTGAAGTCACAGGCTTAAATGCAATGTGGAGTCAAGCAGAGCAATTGCCAAAAACTCCGAATACATCCCTCCCGATGACAGTGATCACTGATAATCTGTAAACTCTTCCTGGGTTTCATGATAAGCCATAAAGATTTTTCATCCATATGCAGTGACAGAGGGAAGGACTCTCCCTTCCAATGCATTTTAGGTGCTCTTCCTAGGTTCTCCCCTGGAAAGGTGCAGAAATCTAAGATTTGGAGAACGAGCATTGCTCACAGTTGGTTCATGAGACAGGACCAGCCTGTTTCAGCTCTTCCAGTCTCTTACTCAAAGGTAAGAAGCAGGCAGATGAGTTTATGCAATGCTGTATATCAAAGAAAGCTATAGAGAACTGGTTTATAAATTTATCTCCGTCATCAAAACAGAAATAAATAATCTAGCTGGCCTTCTGGTACCCAGGGACATAGCATCAAGAGCAGAGTGGATGTGCTGGCGATAACGGATACGTCTGCCTTGTTCTCCTGTCATGGCAGATGACTAAAGAGGCGTTTAGGATTTATCTCACCCAACTCACAAGCTGGAGCCAGCCATCTACGCCCCTTTTATGGAGGATTATTCATACAATCCACTACAGGTGTTTAAGGCTGATGTGCCGAGTTACTCCCCAGAGGTATCATTTTGTTCCAAGCTCTAACATGGCTCTAACTTGTCACCTAACCTATAGACTTCTGCATTTGGGAGAGACTGAATTAATCCAGTGTGTGTAACTGCAGACACAGAGCTCATGTAGACACATCCAGGGCAGCATTAAACAAACTAGCCCTGGCCCTGCTATAAACAAAGCTGCAATGGGTTAATCCGAGTTGTTACCTGCCTCTTGGATTGTCTTTGCCCCCATGTAACATCATCTCAGGGACAGGTCCCAAGCGGTTCTGCTTCCTCTGCACTGACGGCAACCACGACAACAAACAAAATACAAATATCTGCTGCCAACTCGTGCTTTACAGAGCTCTCTAAGAGCTGGCTGCTTTTTCTGACAGACTGGAAGGGGCTGAGGTGAACTTGGTTGACCCTAACTTGTTATGCCGTGAGGATATAAGTGAAGTGTCTAAAGGAAATAAGACCCAGAGTATGAGCTAAGCAGCGGAAGAAAGAAATACAGTGTCAGCCAAGGCCGGGCAAAGCACTGAGCTGGTCTTTGTGCTCTCCACAGCTTTGTGTGTTAATAAATGCAAATCCCAGGAACAGGGTGAACCTGGGTTTCATGGACAGGGCTTAAAAAGCAAGCTGAGAAAGGCCTCCTGAACCTTTATTTTCTTTGAAGAAAAAAAAAAGTAACCAACGGAAAGAGGAGTAAAAAAGTAAAGAACCTCAAACCTCATAAGTCATAATGATGTAGTCATGAGAAGAGGAGGAGGGTGGCACCTGTTTTGTAATGAAGATCTTTGGATTGAAGCTGCCTTTGGGCTGCAAACAACTTTGGCTTCCATTTTGTAATCTCAGTGCTTGCAAGGAGCACTTTTCTCTGGGTTATGAAAAATGTTTCTGCTCACTGTGAAGGACAAACGTCTGTGGGTCTACTGGAACACGGCCATCCTGCAAAAGTCACTTCAGGACATTCATAACAAGCAGATGGCTAATGACACAGAGCAATGACTGGCGATAAGCCCGTTAAATTTGTCAGCAAATACCGGTCAAAAGAAATGATAAAACCATAGGTCAGCTAAGACTATATGAACAAATGCATGCACAATAACCAACTTGTGTGTTTTAGGGATTTTACCTATTAGCTTTAACTTGAAAAAGCTCATCATTTCAGAAGTAATTGAAGTCCATTGAACTATACAAACTGTTAAGTGATTGTTTATAGTAAAACTGCCATTAGATACTTGATCACTGTGACAATAGAATTACTTAATTTCGGGTTTACAGAGATTTTAAAACACATAGCACCAATTAAAACTACAGATCTTTTCATGGCTAAGTACATATATAGGAGCTAAAAAAACTTGTATTTCCTAAACAAACAAGCAGAAAAGTGAATGGCCTCTTCTTATTACAGCTGCAAACTCCTCTATTTTGTGCATCAGGAGAAAAAGGTTCACATGCTTCCTCTTGATTCTAATTGTTTCTATATGTGGCTTTTTTATTACCCTAATCAAACTATTTCAAAGGCATGCTAAAACTCCTTATGTCCTAGATAGGAGCTCACAGAATCTTCTTGAGCAGAGACTTAGGTCAGTTGCAGAAACAGATGTCCCTTCAGGCACATTTCTGCTTAAAAAAACATCTCTGGAACTGTCATCTTGTGTAACAGATCTGAATAACATGACTAATAATTCATATCATTTTTCCCTGTTGTCTGCTTAATGTCTTCTGTATAAAGATGTGATGAAGACTACAAGGATCTTAATTTAGGATGTTAAAAAAAAAAAAGCCCTCAAAGCTATACTAATGGTTCTTGCAGCAATCAAGGGATTTTGCTGAAATTTTGAAGAGTAGGTTGGCTGGTCCTAGAAGGACTTTATCACTGTAGACATTTCCCTAAGTGAGTATATGAGTATATGAGAAATCATATTTTGTCACACAGTTTCCAGTGTGTGACAAAAAAGAAATTGAATGAGCTCTGTGGTCCAGCTTGGCATCTTATTTGTTTACACAGTAATTTAACATCTGTCATCCAATGCCCACATTAAAATATGCTCTGTTATACTCGTAGCCACTTCTCGCTGCATTTTGCTTTTCCTTTCTGTAGTTTGAAAGATAACTGACCAGGAGAATTAAAATAAAAAACTCCAAACAACCAAACAATTGCATGAATTGCTTACAAGATACCGGATTAGAGACTTCAAAGGCACCCAACTTCACTCACTAGTGCAATGTAAATGTAAACGTCTTGCATGGACACTCTTAAAAATAAACAGTAACCCACAGTTCAAATGCTTATTCTATCTTATTCAGCACTCCTCTTAATTAAATTCTGAACTTAATTTGGCTAACATCTATTGGAGGCAATTATTTCTGGTTTTGGCTAATTCATTTGTGACCTAGTTGCCTGGCCAAGCTCTTTTGTTTTACCTTGTTTGACTCCTCAAGAAGCACTCTGAAACACTAACATTTTACTTACCCATCATGTTGTATAAGCTTTGTGGTGCAAATTGCCTGGGCATTTTCTGTATTGCTTCTTTGTAAACCGTAAGGGCATCCTGAAAGGAGACGCACAAGTGAGACAAACCATTATTAAAGTGCCACTTTCAAAAGCAATCTTTCACATTGAAATTAAAAATGAAATATCCTTCCCAAATGAAAACCTGCAGATAGAAAATATCTATATGATAAACATCACAGGAAGTTCACATTTCACATTTACAGAAATCTTAGCCAATTAAGCAAAGCTTATTCAAAAGACCAAACTAGATCCAATAAAGTAACTCTTTCCCAGGAGGCAATAAAAGGAACCTTTTCTTTAACCCCCCAAAAGACTTTTCAGTCTATAAATATATATACTACAGGTTAATATCAAGCTGTGGACAAAAGATTTTCAGAAGATTAGGCTACAGTAAGCGACTTAAAAATAAAGAATAATTGCATACCATCAAGGAAGAACAAAACATAACTCTCACAACTGCTATTTTGCTCCACAAAATGAAAGAGAGGGTCTATACTTAGGCATAGGCAGCTAAAATTGTGCTCCCTGTATGAATATACCGTTGTTTTGAATTACTTGATAACACATTAATGACTCATTCCGCATTAGGGTGCTTAGTGGCTGCTGCGTCATTTTCCCCATCACCCCAACAAATTGCTGCAGCTTGTGAAGGCTGAAATATGACTGAAAAATCTCAGTGTATGATCCTATCAGGCCTGGGATGGATTGCAATGACAACTAGGCAGAAACCTAATTTTCTATTGTTATAATGGCTTGCACCTCCCCTGCGATGCGCTGCAGCTCTCCGCTCCGCCGGCCATGCAGGCAGGATGCTGCTCCCATGTCTTTATGGCTGCATTAACGTCTGCCTCCATGTTTTAATCAACTAAATAATCTGCCTTTGGACAGAGCCGAGGGGAGCAGCAGCTCGCGGTGGATCTGCAGAGCTTGTGCGTGCCTAATCTCAAACAGCCGAGTTTAGCTGTTGCGCTCAAGAACTGTATAAATCAGGACCATGTGTAACTTCTGTTCTGAAGCATGTCTGGCAATAAGAAAAAGAGAGTTTTTTTTTTTTTCAAATGCCAAAGGGGTCAAAAGCACAGGCAAATGTCCGCTTGTAATCGTTTCAGCAGAGGGAATTGGGGAGTCTCAGCAGGCTCAATCCCACATGGATGCAGGATGGGCCAGGTGCAGTGGGCATTTATGTCAGAAAAAAATCTGGCCCAGTTTAGCATGTGGGTAGACCTATCTCATGCAGTATTATCTGAAAATAGCACACACTGGAATATTTTTAATCACTGAGGTTTTCAATAGTTCCAACTAGGTCTCATTTTTAGAGACTCAGTGCAACTATGCTTGCATAACTGAATGTTTTCAGCTAGAGAGAGATCACTCTATTTTGGCGTTAAAAAATCCAAACACTTTACGTAGGCTGGACTGCATCAAGCTATATCCTCATACCTGTTATGGGGATAAAAAACAAAAAGAATGAATTAATATACACAAGCTAGTGCTGATTCTGACACCTGTACATCACATTGCAAGCTAATTAACAACTTCACACCTCATTTTCCTCTCCACAAAGTGTACAGAATATTCACCATGATCTGCTGAAATCCAATCATCTTACACATGCAATGTATTTTGAAAGTCTTGATGAAAGCAATAGATATCATTGTATAAGCAGGTTTTATCAGGATATGAGGACTGACAATAGCACAGACAAACCTGGAGTCTCACCTCATAGTGTCCTTGTTCATGAAAAAGTTTTCCTAAATTATAAAGACAGCTCGTAACAGAGCTTTTATGGGCATGAGGATCTTTTAAATTTTCATCAGGTATCTCTGAGCACTTCAGGAATGTCCTTCTGGCTTCTTCTGTCTTCCCTTGGTTCATCAAGATGATACCAGTATTTAAATAGGCAGCTGTGAAGAGGGGAAAAAAATCAATGAGGTTCCATTATGTTTTTTGGGATCTTCAATTTACTTCAAAGTAATTTAATTTGGCTTTTCTTTTCCAACCACCACAGGAAAGAAGGGTACAGAGCATGTACCATACAAATCAGATGCTGGTACTCAGAAAGAGAGCCTATAACTTTGGGCAGCCAGATCCATGGGCTGAGAAGCCACCCCAGAGAAGAAGCAGTTCAGGTCTTCCAAAGCTGCTACATGTTCAGGCACTACCTGCCTCCTTCAATCCATGACTCTCAGTGCCATAATAAATGCAGCTTAATAAACACTTGCTTTCACTGACGACTAAACAATTTATCCTGTTGCTTACAGAATGAAATATGATGAAATAGTGTTATTAAAACATGCAAGGATTCCTTAAATAAAATAGTCTATGTAATGCAAATTTGCACAGTTGACATACTTACAAGCTAATGTAGGTCTGCTACCAATTGCTAGTTTATAGTAATGTAATGCTTCTGAAAATCTGCTGTTTTCCTGAAGTAGCAATCCTCTGCATAAGGACCAAATTTTAAAAAAAGAAGAAAAAAGAAAAAAAATGTTAGAGTAGGAAGTTACTGTGAGAAGGAACTTCGGAATGTATTTGATGTCCTATCACTTCAAACAAAAGAAGAATCAAAACAAAATTAAAGCAATAAAGAAAAATATGCTGATTGGCATCACAGAAGCAATAAATATCCACATTACTAACAATCCATTCGGAAAATTATTTCATCTGAAAAGAGGACTAATTTAAAGATGTCAGATGTATCCATACAACTTTAACGAGGAAGATGTTAAAATACAGTAGCATCAGCTTCCTTGGAAATACAGAGAATCATTTACTCGTTTGACAGATTGCAAGGCCATTCTCTTAGAAGCACTTAGAGTATGCTGGAGCTATTTGTAACTAACCATATATCATATTTAGCCATTTTTCTCTTCTTGACTTGAAAGAAAGAAATCCATATTGCATGTACAATAAAGGCTGACCAGCTAACACTTCTTATTTATTACCTTAACCAATTGTTGCTGAGCAATTTCCCTACATTATTCACTCTATGGTTATTCCAACCCATCCCCTCATTCTTTTTTCTACTAGGAAGAACTTTACCTAGCAGAAAAGGTATTAAAAAGATATCAGAATTATTACAGTTCTCAGTATCATAGTTTATGAGATTTTAAGACAAGCACCTCTGTGAAATAAAAATTAAAATAGCTATCAGTGAATTTCTGTGAGAAATTAGTGGTCTGGACATCTTTCACACAAATTCACATATATATGCTTAAGTGAATGCTCACAGCATTACAATCTTCCCTGGATGACCTGGACAGGCTGGAGAGTTGGACAGAGTGGAACTTCATGAGGTTCAAGAAGGACAAGTGCAGGGTCCTGCACCTGGGGAGGAGCAACCCCAGACATCAGTACCGATTAGGGGTTGACCTGCTGGAAAGCAGCTCCACAGAGAGGGACATGGGAGTCCTGGTTGACACCAAGTTAACCATGAGTCAGCAGTGTGCCCTCATGGCCAAGAAGGCCAATGGGATCCTG